>JAAAKQ030218363.1:0-11506 GCA_010016005.3 Zanna intricata | reverse complement strand
AAAAAAAAAAAAAAAATTTTTGTTAGACTTGTGTTTATTCTTACTATGTTGTTAATATTCATAGGTTATTTAAAGGGTATGATTTTTTCTTCATGAGTAGCCATTTAAAAATTGGATGTAGAGAAGACTTTTTAGGTTTTTACTCAGCCTTTAAAAAATTAAACCTTTCTACTATATTATTTAAGATAATATTATATGTTTATTCAAAAAATTGTAATTTTTATTCATTAATTTTTTATTTTACAACATTCACCTGATAGTTTTTAATATCTATTTTCCATCATCATTCTATGAAAGTACTAAAAAAAACTAATCATCCCTTTTGTTAGCTAGAGCATATCAAATCTTTCCTCAGCTTATAGGACCACGGTAACTTATATCTGTATAATTATTTATTGATCAGAATAAAGTAAAACTAATTATTTAAGTAATTATTACCTTTTTTTTTGGGTTCGCAACCCTGTTCATCGGTGTTGTCACTACAATCCTGTTCTCCATCGCAGACTTTCGAATCAAGAATGCATCTTGTAACATCGCACACAAATTCACCCTTATTACAAACTGTAAACAAAATAAAATATTTTGGAAATTACTAGCACAGTAAATAGAATATTTTATATTACCATGTAATATTTTTAACTAAATAAATTTATAATAGAGTTACAAAAGAGAGCCATACACTATAAATAGAATTAAAATAGTAACTCCACTTTGTTCTTGCATTTATTATTTTTTAAGACGTCCACAAATACTATGATACACATTAAAATATTATATAAACTATATTGCACATAGAACAGAAAAAAAAAATTAAATCTATTTTAAAATAAAGAATTTGTGAAAAATATTCAGAATCATTACAATAGAGTAATTGTATATTTAAAATCTTAACAGCTGAAAGCACTGATCATTAAATTATTATTTTAACAAAAACAGTCAAAAAAAGAAAAACAATTGCTTCCTTTTTTTTTAAATATGAGTTTTATAGCTTATAGTTGTATGTTTAGAATGCTTCTCAAGGAGGCAATACATAAATTCTCAATTTATAAAAGGAACTGACACTGCATTTAAGTCAAATTTCGTTTTTTGTTGTGATATTGTGTCTGTACTATTAACTCATACGAGAGCTACCCATGGGTACCTTATGTCAGGAAAAAATCCACCATTGTGCATAAGATGCGACTGCCGCTTAACTGTTCGTCATATCTTATTATATTTATCTATTTATTCTCATATACACAACTGATATTAATGCCTATTCAAATGTAAAAGTTATTTTATTGACAAGTTAATTATTGTAATAACTTTAATTAAAGCTTATATTTGAATTCCTTAAAAAAAAATTACGCCAATAACTATATTATATAAGTAATAATAAAAGCTGCCTAAACCAAGACATGGAATGAAAATTGGATATATACAAAAACAATTTTTTAATGTTAGGGTGATTAAGAAACATTTTCATAACAATGACTTTATCTTGGTACTGTACATAAAAATATTTTAATATAATTTAAAAATTACAATAAGAAGTAAAAAAAATTAATAAAATGTCTAGAAAATACATATTTTAGTAATACAAAAAAAAAAAAAAGTTTGTGAAAACATGACTAAGTTTTTATTGTAAAAGGAAATCAAACAGGGATTGTTTTGAATCATTAGAACATTATAATATTTTCATTCATTACTTTGAATGCAAGCATGTAAAAATATAGTTTAGTTATCAAATAAAAGATAATTTTGTGTACCATGAAAAAATTCTTAACAAAATACATTTTAATAAAGATTTAATTAATTTAATAGCACTTATCTTATAGTCATGACTAAACAAGGGAATTATTTTTCAGTTCATGAGAAATATCTAACACATGAATAAATTTTATCGCTACATATAATATCAGATTTGTTGATGTGTTATTTCTAAATAATGTCATTTATTTTATAGAAACACAGAAAAGTTAATATAAAATAAATATAAGTTGTATTTCAGTGGCCTGCAAGTTGGCCAAAAGAGTGCCCGAGCATAATGATTACCGTGCCATGCAGATCAAGAGAGCTGTGAGGACAGCTTACATAATAATCAATCAGAGCTGTGCGCAATACGGCAATCTCTTGCATTGCAGGACAAAAGAGTTGACAGACAGATTTGTAAAATTTTTCCAGGGCGCAAAGGGTTAACACTAAACTTTCTCATTCTTGTATCCCCCCTCTATGTAACTCTTATCAATAGTTCTTCTTATTTGCCAAATCGTACCCCTTATTCCTCACCCATAATTTAACCCATATTGATATTTAGCTCAACTCAACTTTTTAACTGAACTTCTGATTCCACAATTGTTTTAAATAAATAAACTAGCCGCAATTCACCATGGTAACCACATTACAGTTTCACCATATATTTCTTCATATATCTCTTCCTTATCACAGCTCATTCATTCACGTAAATTTAACATTCTTGTAAATTTTATAACGTGTAAAATACCAGTTTTAGAATTACAGCATTTACTCATCTTCTTTAAGAAGATCATCTGGTTTAGTAATGGGCTAGATAATTTATTGTTGACTATTCAATGTAGTAATTAGCGTGGTGATATCTATGCAAACTGAGGTCTTGGATTTAGTTCCTAGCAAAGATTAAGGATTTTTTAATTTTTATTTTAAATTACTTATTTAACGTCTTGTTCTTCACAAATATTTTTAAAATTTTAATTTTTAATTAAACATTGTTATAAATATGGCTTAAAAACGAAGAAATAAGAAAAGGATGGGTTTAATTTATATTTATGTGATCAAGGATTTTTAAACATATTGTTATCTTTTTCTTTATTTTTATCTAAATATATCATAAAAACATTATATCTAAATAAACATTTAAATCTATGTTATATTACATTATTATATTACATGTTATTATTATTATATTTATGTTATATTATTATGACATAATAATTTATGTTATTTATTTATGTTATGTTATTTATATTCATGTTATGTTATTATTATTATTATATTACATTGTTATTTATGTTGTATTTAAATAACATTTTATATCTAAATAAAAACATTAAATAAACAAAAAAATTTAGTTACAATGAAGAAAATGTTCCGTTTTAGCAGATTTTAATAATTCCAGCAGCCAGCCAGACCATTTGGATCAATTAAATTTAACTAGAACTTTTTACGTAGATAATACCAAAAAATTATCAAAAATATTTTCCTTCACTTCAAATCTTTATACAATAATCATAACAGATTTTATTAAACTTTATTTCAATAAGTAAATTCAATTTTTTGAAATAATTTTTTTTTTATATATAGTATAACTTTTTCTAATAAATCCTGACATAACTTTTCATTAAATAAAAAAAAAAACAACTATTAATCAAATACGATTTAAAAAATTGATCAGTACAAAAATCATGCAATTATTAAAGGTAAAGGTGCTATTTTTCACCAATACCCCATGGAATCATCAAATAACAAAGTATATGATAAAACAATGATAAAACCTATAAAATGGTTCATAAATAAAGTATATTTAGAACATTTCGAATAACAATTAGCATAAAAATCGTGAAAAATTTAGATTTAAATGGGATCTATTGTATTTACGCATTAGGTAAATAATGATTTTTTTTTTTTTTTTATAAAAAAAAGGAATCTAACAAAGATGTTCCCAATCCTTGGTATTTTTTAATCTTTACATAGAACTAGCATTTAATGAAGTTAAACAACAATTTAGATCTGGAGAAACAGTGCAAGGTAAAAAGATAAAAATGCTAGCATTTGCTGATAATACAGTAATAATAGTCAAAAGTAAAAAACATTTAGAAGAAACAATGGTATAGGTAAAAACTTACACAAGAACTGACGCATGAAAATAAACAACAAAATGAAAATAATGAAATGTAGTAGAAATAATATAGATGGATCAATAAATATAAAAATATGAAGAGAAAAAATTACAGAGGTAGAAGAATTTTGTTATTTGGAACGTAGAATTACTAAAGATGGACAAATCAGGAGAGTTTTATAAAATGTCGAATAGCAAAGCCGAAATGAGTTTTCAGTCGGAAATATAATTTGTTTACATCAAACATTAATTTAAACGTCAGGAAAATATTTTTGAAAGTTTGTGTTTGGTGTGTAGCTTTATATGGAAGTGAAAATTGGATGATCAAAGTTCCCAAGAAGAAAAGATTAGAAGATTTTGTAATGCAGAGCTATAGGAGAATGTTAAAAATCAGACAGGTGACAAATAAAGAGGTGTTGTAGCAAATTGATGAAGAAAGAAGCATTTGGAAAACTATAGTTAAAGAGACAGACTTATAGAAGTCACATATTAAGGCATCCCGGAATAGTCGCTTTGATATTGGAGGATTAGGTAGATGGGAAAAATTGTGCAGACAGGCAAAGTTTGGAATATGTGAAACAAATTGTTAGGGAAGTAGGATGTACGAAGTATACCGAAATGAAACAACTAGCACAGTATCATGATGCAAACAAGTTACATGAAAAACTTGTGCATTTTAATGAAATTTATGTAATAGGTTAAATATATATATATGAAAATTGTACTGTAAAACACATATGTAAAAATATGAACAGTACGTATTGTATAAATAGACCTATGTGTGTGCCTATTTAAATGTAACTTTTGTAACTACATTGGAAATGATCGGGCTTGACAAATTAAAAAAAAAAATTGTATGGTATTTATTTTTTGTGTGTGACCTGGGAAAAATTAGTGAGTGATTCTTCAGCTGTAGCTTCTTTCATGGAGAAGTTAAAAGATAAAATAAAATCAATAAACCTTGTGTCCCTGAACAAATTTACAATACTGATAAGTGTAATTGGAGATAGTTGCTGAATAAAGCTTTTGTTCATAAAGGAAAAAGTACGCTCCTGATCATAAAATTTGCAAAAGAATGTATAATATTTATGCACTGCTCAAATTTATCAGATACATACAAACTTGATTTTTGGTTATTGATAAATTAAAATAACCTTGGGCATTTAAGAACATAACAATGGATAAACTTCCAGTTAAATACACAAACCAAACACGAGTGTGGATGATGTTTTAAGTGTTAAAGTTGGTACCAAGATGATTTCATTCCTTTTATAAAAGAGTATCTAAGAGAACATAATCTTCCTAAGAAAGATCTCTTGTTAATGGATAATGCTCATAGCCATCCCAGTAAATTCAGACTTTTCTGGGTTAAAGGTAAAACCAAGGACAGATTCACTGGGGTTATGTACTTGCCAGCTAATATGACAGCTCTTATTCAGCCAATGAACCATAATGTGATAAAAATGATAAGAGTTGCATTATAAGAAACAGTTACTGATGATGTAGTAAGCCAAGAGTCTGATAGCTTATCAAACTACAATATGAAAGATGCTGTTTTTAACTTTGCAAATGCTTAGAGAAAAGTACCTGCGAGTAGTATAATTTAAGTCATCATTTGAGATCATTGTGGCCTTAATATCCACTTTTAATTGAAGAAGATGAAAATGATACTAGTGAAACCAATCATTTTAAGGAAATTATGGAAATTTTATCAACAATTCTGACGGATTTAGGCACGAATAAGCCTATGGAAAAACATAGTTCAGGAGAAGTATGGGTCTTAATTTGAAGATGACAATGATAGAAAATCTGAAACTCTCTGATAATGTTATAATCACTGAAATTTTACAAAATGATAAATATGAAAAAGAAACAACTGTGCAACAAATTTTGCCAAAAATTATTGTATGATGCGAAGATGCTTTATCAGCGTTCAGCACCTGCATTAAATTGGCTGATGAAAAAATATTGATGCAGATAAAACATCTTTTATTAACAAAATTACATGTAAAGATTTTTCAAAAATAGTTCATGACAAAAAATAAAATACCACAGTTTTTTTTTCAAACCTTTGTAACACAAACTTACGTTAATTATGTTCCGTTGCACGAGTTTTATTCAATAAGTTAAATTGTAATATTTAAAGGTTTAAATTAATTATAAGATTGTATTTTATCATGTTTCATTGTGAGAGTGTAGACTATTCAATATTATTATTTTATTCATCTGTAATTCTTGTGTTCATCAACCAAATATTGCTCAACTGTAGTTACAATACCGCAGAAATACTATTTTTTTTTTCTAATTCATAAGAAAAGGTTATTATTTTTCATAAAAAGTTTTTTAAAAATTTTTTTTTTTTGTTAATATTAACAAAATAATTTCTTTTTTACGATACAATTATTACAATAATTAGCCTATGTATTTTTTTTTCAAAGAATCCCAGTACTATAATTTAAAATTCTAATGTTTTTCATATTTTTTTAAAATATTTTTTTTTGCTAATACTTTACTGTACTAAATACAATTTTTTTTTATATTATTACTTTAAGACATAGTTATTACAATAATGATTATTTTAATAAAAATAACTGTAATTTAGTTAAAATTCATATGTATTTTAATTATTTTCTTTAAATTGTACTGAACTCAACAACAGTATTATATGTATTTGCAAAAATTTAGCGATCCAGCATTTCTGGTAATCTAGGCACCCCTTGATTCTATATTATTATTTTTTTTTAACCTTCAGAACCACCGTTAAGGTATATCTTCAGAGAATGAGATGAATGAATTGTAGCGTGTGTGAAAAATGCCATGTCTGACCGGGATTCGAACCCGGGACCCTCCAGATGAATGGCCGAGATGTTACCACTTGCGCCACAGAGGCCGGTACCCTTTGATCCTGACCAGTGCCAGATTACTGAGAGTCCACTGTACTTTCATTTAATCAAGACTCCATTCTTAAAATATTATATGTTTATGAGATAGGCTAATTTAAATGTTACACATACACATGAGCAAAATAATAAAATATATATAAATGTATAATGGCTGTTAAAAATCTAATTACATCAACTATATTGTAGTACAAAAGGTATTAATTTATATGTTAGTTAAACAAATTAATGAAACGAATGA
This sequence comes from Zanna intricata, assembly GCA_010016005.3. Lineage (NCBI taxonomy): Eukaryota > Metazoa > Arthropoda > Insecta > Hemiptera > Fulgoridae > Zanna > Zanna intricata. The sequence continues at coordinate 4,512 of JAAAKQ030218363.1, read as the reverse complement.
CATATTTGCAAAGATTGTTTACAATGTTACACTACTTCACTAATATAGAACAGTTATAATTAATTTAAACATGCAAATCTACAGCTCTAGATTAAAATAGCTACAAATACCACTTTACTATACACTGTACCAATTTTGTATGATGATACTGACTGAGTAATATGTACTGGGTATGGACCCAGTTCATATTACTCCATCATATCATATGTGTGAGTGTAAAAATTTGTTTTTTTTTGTTGATTATCTAACTTGTACGACAGAGATGCATCTTGTAAACAACAAATTTACACAAAACAATTTTTATTTTCAACCAAGAGAATATGAAAGAATACATTCTCAAAATAATATTAATTGTTTACTTTTCAGACAATGCTAAAATAAAGAATATATACTGCAGCATAAATGACGTAAGTTACTTAGCATATAACCTATTTAAACAAAAAAAATTCTACGTTTTTACAAATTTAATAATTAAAAGTAGAGAATATTAAATAAAATTAATATTTTTACAAAATATTAAGATGCAAACAGTTGCAAATAAATAAATATGAGCCAAACATCATGTGAATAACAATATTTTATATATATATATATATACACACGTACATACATATATATATATATATTTGTATATCATTAAAGAAATAACCTTCAAGAAAATTTTGATTTTTAACTACATGCTATAGATATTATAAAAGTGTTGTATGCTGGTACGATGAAAAACGGCAAGAATTAATAAAGCCATAATATGAAATATTAATCTTAATCGGTAATATCTTACTTCTTCAAAGTTAGAGTACATTTTATTTGTATGTTTATAAATTATGTAGAACTTAATACAAATAAAATAAATACATTTAAAGTTGAAAATTAATTTACAACTGCAACTAATTTTCAGAGTCAGTTTGATAATAAAATACCAATAAGAAAATTGTGTACCCAAAATTATATACAGAGTTAAGAGTATTATATATATATATATATATAAAAAAAAACATTACCGGACATTTATATTACAGTTTATATGATAAAAATACATGCAGTAGTGATACCAACAGATGTTAGAAAAGATGACCAAGATTAATACAATACACCAACTTTTTTTTTTTTTACACCATTAATTTTGTTATTTATGACCCAAATACCAAAAATGTATATAAATAACAAACCAGTTGGGCAATGTTCCTCATCATCGCCATCTGGACAATTAGGAATACCATCACAACGCTGATCACCACATATTAATGTACCATCTGAACATGTGACCTGGTCATCTGAACGACATAATTTATTTCCTCTAACACTTGACTGAGATGTTAATTCTGGTGTGCTTGTTTCTGGTGGTGGCGGCGTAGTATCTGAAGATATTTATTTTTAAAAATAAATTCAATCATCGATAAAAAAACTATAGAATTTTAAACTAAAAAAATTTGATTGTAAGTATAAAAAATTTTTTTTGTTGAAATAATAACAATAAAGTTTAATATTAATACTGTTTTAATCCTGTCTATGAAACACAATCGTTAATGAAGGAATATTGGGTCTAAATAATTCTTTACTTAAAAACTACATGAATGTATGCAATGCTAGTAATGATTCAATGAAAACTACTCATATTCAGAACTACTATGATTTCTTCAATTTCAAATCAGTAATATATTTCTTCACTCTGATTCAATTTAGCAGATAACAAATATTTTTTAATTACGTAACGTTTTAGATAAATTTTTTTTAATTAAGTAAAAATAAACTTAGTGTTTTAAAAACAATAAATCAGTAGTATTATTCCACACAACTATACCTACATTCTGACATGATTTGTAATGATACAAAGATATTGTTTCAATACAATAATTAAGGAGCTTAGAAAATTAATCATTAGTTTTATGAAAATCAATTTGCCAGATGTGTTGTTATAATCTTGAATAAAGCAAATGACATAGAGGAGGGCAACATTTAAGGGTATTTTAGAATGTTGATCGCTCTTTATACCTGCAGGGCTTCATATTTTTAGCGCTGTAGGCAAACCCAAAAAATTCTCCTCTCAAGCTTCAAAACAACTTTAAAATTTTTCAAAGAAAAACAGAAATATAAAAGAATTATGTTAACCAAAAAAATTACATATATGAGAGATGGATAAAAAAATAAGTTACACTCTTGCCATGTTCTTGAACTGAAAGGGATATATTAATGTCTTGTGGTGGTAGCACTGATTGTGTTGTCTTTACACTCCCTCAGCAACAATTCTGTAAGACATTTAGTATATGTGTAGTGCCGTCAATATGGTGTGTCTTCTAGAGATTTCTTCCAGTATAGATGTGCATTCAGTAGTCTGATTTTGGTGGACAAAAAATTACAATTATTGTGGAATTCATCGCCAAATTGTTGAGGTATATGGTGAGAATGCAATGTTGTCACACCCAAGATCACAAAATGGGAGTCAAATGTTCAGAAACGGAAGAAGAAATCTGAGTGATGAAAAGCATGCTGGGCTTTCTTCAATTACAAACACGATGGGTAACACGGAACGCATGAATGAAATAATCTTGAGTAACTGGTACATTAAAATTAGAGAGATTGCAAGTGAACTTAACATCAGTTATGGTAGTGTGTTAGCAATTATTCATGATCAGCTTTGTTAGAAGTGTGCCACACCTACTGACTGAAAACTGCAAACATGAATGTTTTGCGTCTGCTCTTTTTTTTTTTTTCTTTAATGTTATTCCAGAACTGGTCCACAGTTTTTGAAACAAATCATTACAGAGGATAAGAGCTGATTGCATCATTACATTCCTGAGACTAAATGAGTATTACATGAATAGAAACACAAAAATTCACCAAAGCCAAAAAAAACATCCATCCCCACATGTTCAAAAGGTTATGCTGACGATTTTTTTCAATTTTGAGGGCGTTCAATAATCAATGCCAAATCTTACTGTGATACTTTAAAAAAATTGCATTAAGGCATTAAAGATCAAAGACCCGGAAGATTCCTCATTCTTCGCAATGCTACTCTTCATTCAGTTCATGTGTCAAAGAAGTTACTGAAAAAATTCAAAAGGGAAATGTGGTCTCATCCACCTAACATCCCTGACCTAGCACCACGCTGCGATTACCACCTGTTTGGTCCTCTCAAGCGAGACCTGAAAGGGAGTGTTTCACTAATGTGATGAAGTGAAGGAATTGGTCCTTAAATGATTGAAGGAAATTGGACGAAATTTTTATGAGAGTGGAATTGAAAAACTTGTCACAAGATATGTAAAGTGTTTAGAAAAACTTGTTGATTATGTTAAAAAATAGATAAAACTTTGTAGTTTTTTGTTCAATAAAAAAAAAACTGTCTTATAAATATGTATTTGTTTCATTGAGGTTTGTAACTTACTTTCTGATTGTTCCTCATGATTAAATTCAAACAAAAACCAAATTTACATTTTTAACAAGCTGACGACAACAAATTTACAAACTAAAACTAGTACCTGCTACTTCAGAGAAAATTTAAATATACTTTTAAAACAATATAGTACAATAATATTATGACACTAATGCTATTGTAATAATATTTTTGTACTAATAAATAGTAAATAATATTATTTTCTACATTCAAGTAACTGAAATATATTTTTTTAGGTTTTGTTTATTTTTTTTTTTGAACTCTAGTTCAGACAATTTTGCCACTCCTAAATTTTGCTTCCTTTCCTATCACCTGTGGCTGGCCCTAATACCTGATGGCTGGTAATAAATACATTTCATAAATACTGCAAATTACTTATTTACTACGTAAGCCATTGAGGAAGCCATGGTATAGGGGGGATATATTTTGGAACTGAAAAAGAGAACAGGTTGTGTTTGACAACAAAAGTAGTATAAAACTGTAATAATATTAGATTATTATTTTTTTTTTTATTTTACTACTTCTGTTATATAAATACGATTCTATTTATAAAACTTTGCACATACTACTTACAAACTTACATAATTGATTAGTTTTAAAGAACAATAATATTAATTAACGCAGACAACCTAAATTAAAAAGATGTAATTTTGATAAGTTATATTCTCTCATAATATTGTTATGTAGAAGTTGCACATTATACATTGAATTAAATAAAATTAATAAAAGTTAAATTAACTGAAATATACACCATTTCAGTACTTTTATGTTTATTAACTTAAAACAATTCTATTATTTAATATTTGCAGTAGGAAAAAAAACATAAATATATATATATAATGGGCTGTTCTTATTGTAATATAAGATATAATATATATATATATACTAGCATCCCTGCAGCGGCTTCGCTCGCGCTAAACGGTTACTGCTGTTTCCCGTCGCGGTCAGGGGATATTTAGCAGATCAGGGTTCACTTCGCTCTAGCCCTTCCTAGAGCTTGCTTGGCTCGAACCCTTGCCGTATAACCTGGAAGCTCCCGCATTGGAGTTCATCAAACTCGTGCTTGTTAGAATAATAATAGAGTTTCTGAGTTATTAAAATACAGGGTTTTCCGAAATTTC
>JAAAKQ030218352.1:0-11507 GCA_010016005.3 Zanna intricata | reverse complement strand
GATACCGGTGTTCTTTGGTGGTTGGGTTTCAATTAACCACGCTTCTCAGGAGTGGTCGACCTGAGATTGTACAAGACATTCACATTTATACACATCATCCTCATTCATCCTCTGAAGTAATACTTCATGGTAGTTCCGGAGGCTAAACAGATAAAGAAAGAATATGTTCTTATAACTGACCTTCCAAACTTGTTACTAATCAGTTCAATTTAATATTATAAATCTGTATTGTTGGAAATAAAATAAAAATAGTGAATTTTCTTTATTCAGTGGGACAGAGATAGCAGTGACTCTTTCTTAAAGAGTTGCATTGAATAATTAAGGGAAGAGGTTTAAGGCGTTCGTTTTTGTATGTTATTAACTGGTCTAATGTACTGTTTCTAAATAAAATTCGAATTTTTATAATTTTTCTTTGTTTTATGCAACTTATGATATTTTGTTTAGAATTAAATTCTCCACGTTTTGTGTGCAAATTTTACGTGTTGATTACCTATTTAACAAAGTTATTGTACTTGAAACATAAAATCAAGCTTCTTTGTTCCCATTTATTGGATTTCAGCTCAAGATTCCTCAAAAACTACTGCATATACGGTTTTGGAACCTATTTTATTCGATTTCTCAAGTCAAAAATGGTAACAAAATCACTAATTCTGCTCATTCCAACGTCCTTAAAATTTCAATACGACCTCATTTCTCCGAAGTAGCTGAAATCCGAGTGAAATTTCTAATTTTGTTAATTTTTCCTAAGGATTTATTCAAAACCTGAATTGTTTTAAAGTGTACAGTTTTTGTGTTAAGTGTAATTATGTTTCCGAATTCATTCATAACATGATTTTTTTTTCCAATACGTTAACATATAAAATAATTATAATCTGTATTTTTTTTTTTTACCGAAATCCCTTTTTATTCCAATCAAATAATTTCTTCAAAAAAGGACTAAACCTTTGTTTTTGATGTCTGATCAGAAGAATTATTTAATTCAGATTTATATTTTGCAGTTAATGAAATTCTCTGTTGATCGGAGAGTATTGTAATTGATAGAACAATCTGTAACAAAACATGTTGAGTGTACGAAAATCCTTATTTGTCAATATTTACATTTAATTCATAGAGCTGAGGATATCGTTTAAGGAAACGAAGCGAAATCTGCAATAATTTGGCACCCCTTCGTAATAATCGCTGTGTAACAATTTAATGATCATCATAAAAGTCTTTTTTTTCCAGAATTATCGAGGAGACGGGAGGATACTAGAAGATTTCAACCAAAATAACTTAAAATTAACAATTAAAAAGATTGTATCGGTTAATGACTGCTCTCTAACATATATGCATATACAAGTGAAGTAACAGAAGGGGTTATCACCCTCGAAAACGATAAAGCTTGTAATTCTTAAAAATTTCTAGCATTAAATCCCCGCTTTGTGGGGGAAATCAGAAGTAAAGTGATTTTACCGTTGCCTTTTTAAACGAACTGAATCTCCCGTTGCATGTCAAGCCCAGCGAATTACAGCGATATATTAGCTGTACTATTCTTTTAATGTTCTTTATTTGTTCGCTTGAATTATTGTTTATTTGTTCTTTACTTGTACCGTTGCGTATCAGCACGTCAAGCCCACCGAATTATAGCGATGTATTAGCCGTACTATTCTTTATTTGTTCAGTAGATAGACGAGATGTATAATGAACAAATGATGTTCACAGAGAAAGCGAACCGTACAGAGAAGTTTATCCTTACTTCGCCACCCTATAAGTTGATACATATGTTATTTATTTTTAAATGGAATTGTAGAACGTAGAAACTTAAAAAATTTTTGTAAACTGTTCTTTACTTATTGTTAGGTAAACTATTCACTACGTCGTCACAGCCTGTTTAGAGAACTCTCCTAAAACCGGTAAGTTATATCATTACTCGCACACTAGCCTTCCTAAGAAACATTTTTGTCAATCATTGAGGACATCTGCGAGTAGTACTTATGTATTTGAAAACCTGGGTTAAAGGCTCTTATAAAATAGATCCAGATGTACGGGTTTTATTTTTTTTATTAATCTTGAAACTGAGTTACTATTCTGCCGAGTTCATTACTTAACTAATCAAGTCAAAAATGTTGTGGATTTATATTTATTCTTTTTAACTCTTATTTTCTATTTTCATCCTTTGATGGTTGAAGCTGTCTTTAGAAACGAGAAGAACCATTTTCCCTTGCGACATTTAATTTCTCTAGAATTAATATTTCTGGAGACAATGCTCTGAGTAAGTTGAGTAAGTGTAATTTTACTTTAATATTTGTATATTTATTGGTAAGTTTACTTTAACGTAAGAATAGAAAAAAAATTTGTCAAGATTCCGTAACTTATTTGATTGCAATAAAGATACGATATTTTAACTTGTTTGACCAGGTATCTGTTTTGCTTGCTATGCTCCTTGTCTCGGTTCAGGTTAAATAAACGTTACTCTGAACCGTGCTGTGTTTGTTATGTTACACTTTCACCACGTACAGTATACTTCTCCCCTCTCTACCTTAGCGATTCAATTTATTTTATTGTACCTAGTAACCTAGCTTATTCGCCTAATACCATGTCTTATTATTATATTTGCTGCACAACAGCAGGTTTTATATAGTTTTCACAATATTTGCAATGCATCAGTGAATGTGCGCGAGTAAAGTACGAATAATGTCTAGCTAGCGGCTACTATGATGGCGGCAGCGTCGTGATCTCTGCGAATGAATTGAATATAATCCTGTATAATGGATAACATTTATTTTGGCTTTCCTTTCTCAAGGTTGAAGATTCTATTATATGTAAACGTATTTATAAACATGCGTTCATTTCTTATTTTAAGTTGCTTGTTATTTTATCTAACACGAAGCGGTGAAAATGTTTGTAGACTGGAAATTTCTATTATAAATTTTATTCTACGCATTTTTGTTTTGTTTTTGGCTATGATTTGGAAGTTTTCGATTCGACTGAAAAAATAGCTGTACCAAATTTAAGATAAGGTTCCCGGATGCTCCCGTTTTAACTACGAGTATAATTAAAAGCTTATAATGTTAAATGAATGTTCCAATTATCTTGGTAAGTTTGGGGACGGGTAGAATATTTTCCCACTCGCCTTCAGGGTATCCTTTATTATTGAAAGCAGTGATTGAGTATATGGGAAGTTAACAAAAAAGAGTTTTCCTCCATCTCCACCTTATTATGAGATAATTAAGATAAAGCCGTCTTTTAGTTGATAGTCTTTGGGTTAACGGTACTTCAGGTACTAATTTACGCTCTTCTTCAAATGTTCTCGACACAAATCTTTCTTGTGAATTTTTTTGTTTTCTTCAGCAAACTCTCTTCATGAAATTTTTTCCATGATTTTTCTTTTTCTTTAAACCTTGTGGCTCATTAAGATTTACATATAAACTAATTTAATTATTTTTGATTTTGCTAGTTTGTTATTTTTATAAAAAGAACTTTCATAATTAGAATGTAAATTATGTTTATTCCCTTCTTTAAAAACTTGTAATTGTTTAGCAATGTAAAATTTCGGCCATTTCTTTGTTGTACCGCATGTAATTTATTTTTATAAATACTCATATTTATAAAACAGTGGTTTCTTCTTCGGTTGAATTTTTCAGTTTTTTATTGGAAATGCTGTCGAAAATATTTCTCCAACGTTTTTAATTTTTTTTATTTATTTTTTATTTTCTTGCTACAAATTATTATAATTTTAAGTAACATTTTTTGTTATTTTTATTGCTGACATTTAATTTATGTGCAATAATTATTCGTTAAATTATCATTATTTTTACAAATGTTATGTTAGTAAGCTACTGTTGAATAATTTCTGCTTGCTATTTAATAATATCGAATTATTCTTCCATCTAATAGTAATGGATGCTTAATGTGATTCAGGTCATCATTGATAACATCTTTTGAATGTAGGACGATACCGACTATTAATTGTAATATAAGTTGCAATAGGTTTGCAGTGTATATCTGTTATTAATTTCTCTCTTCGCTATGATTTTTCAATGTATATGAAATTTGTCGTTTATTTCATCTTCTATTCTATGTTGGCGAAGTAAGAAATTAATTTATGTAGCATATATATTCATAACCCACCGGGTCGGTCTAGTCGTGAACTCATTACAAATCAGCTGATTTCGAAATCGAGAGTTCTAAGGTTCAAGTCCAAGTAAAGGTAGTTAGGTACTTTTATACGGATTTGCATACTAGATCTCAAGAGTGGTCGACTTGAGATTCTACAAGACTACACTTCATTTAAAATCATACATATTATCCTCATTCATCCACTAAAGTAATACCTTACGGTATTTCCGGAGGCTAAACAGAAAAAGAGAGCATATTATATTCATAATTATTTTGATTTTCATATGTAATCCCTCCGGGCTGACCTAGCGGTTAACACGTCGTCACGAAACAGTTGCTCAACAGCTGATTTTTGAGGTTCAAATCTTAGTAAACGTTAGTCGTTTTTAGACGGATTTGCATACTAGATAGTATATACCGGTATACTTTGGTGGTCGGGATTCAGTTACCGCACATCACTGGTTTGTCCGAATCTGTTTAGGACTACACCCACCACCTACCTCATTTACATATCAAACATATCATCATCTTCTCTCATTAATTTGCGGGGAGGGTTGCTTATCGTTCACTAGTTGAACATATTGCAACGTACAGATTAGGAAAATAAAATAATTACACAAGTTTCATATATTATCCACATAACTATACTGTAATCATCTTATTTTACGAATAATATGTACTGTTCAGCATGTTGGATTTCAGTTATTTTAAAGAGTATTATTTAAAAGGAGCACCCATTTTTTTATCTGTATCTTTGTATCATTATTAAATATGCAATAATTACGTTTAGTGCGTAATTCAGTTTACGTTATTATTTAATCAGATTTATCATTTTGGTTTTAATAATTTTTTTTTTTTAAAAGAGTGGTGTGTGTGTAGATTTATTTAGATGTATGCTTTGTCATATTTTTTAAATATCTTTTTAATATAGTTTTTCTTTTTTTAAATAAAATTACGTTTTCCAAAAAAATATTTTTGTAGAGGCTCCTTTTTATAGTTGTCTAATAGTTTACAAAAATATTGGTGATTTCTATCTATATAATCATGTATATTTTCTCTGTCATTAATGAACATTTATTAAGAGTTCTTTTGAGTTTGGAAATCCACACTTTTGAGTTTGGATTATATTTTAATGGCGGGCACCCCTTAATTCAGTATCATATATTAATCTTTTTTCAATTTTTTTCATTCATATTTACTATTCATTCATACTAGTATATTTACTTTTAAAACAACTGCATCGGTTACTTGAATTTTATCTTTTAAAATATTGTTAACTTTTTAAGCATTGGTATTAGTGTTTTTTTTTTTTTTTTGTAATATTTATGCAACCGTCTTGACTGTGTAATATTTTGGGCTTTTTTTATGTACAGAATTTTTCAGAAGTTCTCTAGTTTTTTTATTCGTGTGTAATATGTCTTTACTCTACACTTCTCTTGACTTGTTTAAATCTTTCTGTTGCTGTCTATCTTTCACTTATTCTTACTATAATATGTATGTGTGGTGTGTGTGTGTGTGTGTGTGTGTGTGTGTGTGTGATTTACGTACAAGTGCATTCAGTAAGTATAGAAGAAACAAGTTTTAAAGTATTAAAAGCGGTTAATATCGTTTGCGCTAAACCTGAAATAGAAAGTGTGCCTAGTTACTAGTAGGAATTCTAGAAATATACGGTAAGATAATTATTAAGCATTCATTCGTTTAGAAGGTCTTTTCTTCTTGCTTTGTATTTTGTATGCCGTTTATTTGTTTTGAATCGGTTTATTATACATAATCTTTATAGGTTACTCTACCCCTTAATAAGTTAAACCCTTTAAACTATTAAATTTACTATTTAAACCCGTTTCTTCTGTAAAGATGTCGATTGTACTAATTATATTTAATCTTTATCGATGAGTTTGCAGTTTCATTCTCTTTTTTATGTTATTCGGATTTTAAAAACAAACATAACTTTTTTTTTTGTTTGGTCAAAGAAAGCTCAAACTGGTGAAAGATAAAAGATTATTTATTTGGTATTAAGGTTTTTTCGCGTTTCAATCGACCTAAAGTCTTAACTAGGTTAAAACGTTTGAAAAAAACAATGATTTTCTTTAATTCTTTTTTATTTTTTTGAAAAAAAATTTCAGTCGTGAAATAAAATCGAATAAGTTCGCAATAAAACCGATTTGGTTAAAGAAAAGACAATACTACCCGTAATATTTTTGCTGTTATTTTAAAGGTAATTAAATATTGTGAAGTTATCAGGTTTCAAACTCATCGACAAGGATATAGCACGACTAAGTACAAAAAAAATAGTCTGAGCGGATAAATATAATTTTTCTAGTTGTAATGCTATAAATAAACAGAAATTTTTTATAATTTTTTACTTATTTTTTGTTTTTACGCGTATTTGTTGTATATCGCAACGTCTTTATTATTATTACACTGTATTTTGTTATTATTCTTGCTAATACGTTTATTGCTGTAGTTTTCTTTTACTTATTTGCTTATCTTGTCATTATCAATAAATTGACGGTCGTTAATAAAATAACTTACATAAAAATTAAACGTTATATATTACTATTACTATTGTGTAGTTTTATATGTTATATATAATACGGTAATATAAATATTACATTTTAGCAAACATAAACAATGATATTTTTGTTGCTCTGGCAAATGAATGTTTTTTTTTTTGCTCTAACACGCTAGCGGTGTTGCCTTATCAGCGTTTTTTACCTCGGTTGCGATATTTTCCTTATTTATTCATGTAGGAATATATTTAAACAACAAAAATCTATTTAATTTTTGTAGCTTTTAATTATTTCGTAAAAATAAACAGTTGCTGATTCCTAAAAAGCTCAATTTTCAGATTTAAAAAATAAAAATTTTATTGATGAGGAGATCATACATTTTTTGTTTAGTTGCTATTTTTCTAACCAATTTTCAGTTTTTTGTAAATGTTTTTGCCGGTACAGATTAGAGGACAGAAAATATAAGCTGTTAATTGCCTTAATTTTATGCATTTATAATTAATCCTTTTTTCTTTTTTGTATAAAATGCATACAATGTTTTAATAATATTATATGCAAATTAAAACTGGTTTCTGTTTGAAAACTGCATCTGTTTTTGCTCCGATAAATAGAAAACATTACCGAAACGTATATGCTAAATAAATTGTGTACACATCCCACCGTAAAACAAAAACTTAGTAAAAAAACTCATTCTAATTAGACGTAAATCGTAATTTTTATTACCCGTTATTGCATAAACAGATTAGATAGATAAGCGATTGAATTTTAGAATTATTTGCTCACAGATCATTCGTTTTCATTATCTCCTTACTAATAAAGTGATAACAATATTTCAACCGTATCGCTAAGACTACGGAAATAACATATTTTTCAACTTCCACCTTTCACAAAAAGTTTGTGAAGTAGATATTCAAAAAATATATAATTAAAAGATGTGTGTTTCGAACGAAAAATATTTTCGTTGTAAATATTATGAGCTATGACCTGATTAGTTAAGTAAAGATCAAAGATTAATTTTGATTCCGATTTCTCCGACTTCACGTTGATAAAGGAAAGGCTGAAATATAATGCATAGCCGCTGATAACCCGCAGATGAAAAAAGATGATCAAATGAAACAAGTATAGTTTAAAATTTTTATTTTTTTATAACGTTCATTTATTTATTTTTTTTTTTACAGAAAATTAGATATATTTTTCCACTAATTCACTATTTATAGCTAGACATTTGTCTCACTAGTAAACCGGTTTTTTCTAGCAGTTTCTTTCATAATCCAACGACCCTTCTTTAACTTCATCATCCGTAGTGAAATTAAATACCCTTAATATTCTTTTTTAATTGCGGAAAGAAGTGACAAATGCAGAGTCTCAAATCTGGTGAGTATGGTAAGTGTGGTATAGGTACAAATTTCAATTTGACAAGACCTTCGGTGGTTGCATGCTATGTTTGTGGCCGACAGCATTATCATGTTGCAGAATTTTCGGCTACATGGATTGTCGAATACAAAACACACGTCTCCTAAGGTGTTTAACCCCTCTGTTTTTGCACATAATTTACAGTCCAGGTAGTTAGTTAAAAGCACGTATTTGGACTCCCAGAAACATAGAAATTTCTTTTTCGGAGGCTTGTATTATGAACTTAATTTTTTTGATTGTGGTGAAACATAGTGTTTTCATGCTTTGCCGGTTTTTGTTTTTCCTGTGCGCAGTAATGATGTGTTCAAGTTTCGCCTCCCGTCACAGTATTGAAAAGAAAGTCATCTTCGTCGTCACTATAACGTTACAGAATCTGTTCACAAGTTTCCTTTCCCAGTAAATCTACGACTACCCAGTCGTAGATTGTAGTCTTACAATAACGTTCTACTTGTTCTATCGATGTATGCCTATATGGATGTCGATGCGTTGTTGTGTGATCCGAAGGGGTCATTTTGAACCGATTCGTCTAACTTCATCAGTCGCAGAAACCGGTCGACCGCTGTTAGGTTGATCTTCAGTATTCGTATTACAGACTTCTAATGCGTAAAGTTCTATCGTCCGATTACTCGCAGCTATTCGATTATCATCGTAAATGGCTTTTAGACACGATGAATCGTTCACTTTTTCTGCTGATAAAGTCGCTGCACGTTGTTTTAGACGCGTTGATATAGCAGGCGTACTCGACTCCATAACAGTGACAGAAAATACGAGATCGTGGGTCAACCGGTTTTGAATGTTAGTAACAGTGAAATGAAACTACAGGATGGCAGCACCTGTCGCTTTGTGCAATATACATTCTCAGTGTGCATTATATTTCAATACCCCTTTGTGATTATTCTGCTTCAAGATAAACAGCAATTTTGTGTTTGAATGTTTCAAATAAACTGTAGACGTTTTGATTAAAAAGGTTTTTTGTTGTAGTCTTAATTTAATTCTATAGATGTAAAAATGATGTTTGTGTTTTTTTTTTATTACACAGTGAATAGATTCAGTGGCAGCTTGTAAGCGTTTTTTTTTACCCTTTAAAACAGGCCTCGCTTGTTTTACTGGTAGCATATTGCGTAAACGGAAGTACTGATGTCTGTATTAATATTGAAAGAGGTCTACGGTTGGCTGCGTGACAGTTATGGTTATAACCTCGTTTCCCCCCTCCCCCCCGAACTGCATACTTGAAATACTATGTAGAGTATGTCGTATAGTTTTATAATTCTATGAATTTATAATGCGATTCTGCGGTTAATTATTATAAGGAGTCTGTTTAGAATTTATTTGCTGTTTATTGTTAAGTATTTCTGGTGTTATATTTTGTAGGCCAGAGGTTTCATATTGATAGTTGCAGAATAATTTAAGGAGCTCTAAAGAACGGTTTACAGTAATTTTTATGTTTAGTATTATGAAAAAAGTTAGAGCTTATTTCAGCAGCTGTGGGACAGTTCAGGCGTAGTAAATGTTGTTTATTTTTTCTTTATGCTTTACGAATTAAAAATGTTTAAATAAGTATATATTGTCAGTATAAGAAAATATCTTAAAAAAATAGATAATCGTAATGCAGTGATTCCGTAATAACTGATTATTTTTTTATTTTTTTATGTGAAAACATTCAGTGAGCGGCTTAAGTTTCAGACTAGCCTGTTAATTTTTCCCTATTAAATATTTTACCGTTGAACATTAACTCGCTACACTTTAGGTGTAATATATATGATTGGTGTTCCCACAAAGAGTGAAGGAATTTTTTTTACTTAACTAGATAGCCTGGGAATAAAAGGTTTAGAAGCCATTACAGGATATGTAAAAGAGTTAGTTATTTTATAAGCTCAAGGAAAAAGATAAGTTCAAGGTCGACTTGTCCAGTTTTGAGAATTCTTTTTCTTTTCTAATTCCTGATAAAACGTAAACTACTTAAGACATCAAAGTCTGCTGCTTGATATAATAGCTATGAGGAAAAATATTGTTGCCGTATTAAGGTTCTCTCTCCTTTTTAAAAATTTTGATTATTCTTCCGATTAAACTGAAATTCTTCCGATTTCATCATATGTAAATAGATACTTTTAGACGCGTTTGAGTTGTAAAATATTAAATTATGTAGTGATTATTATTTTTGTGCCCGCTGAAATTTTACAAGTTTTGATAAATTCACGTTCTATAAGAGAAGATTAGAAAAAAGTTGACTAGACAGCTGTGACCTTTTCCCGCTTATATTTAATATCGTCACAGGTTAAAAGGAATATCACAATTTCTTGACCGTTTTTTTAAAATCTGTTCCAAATATAAGCATATCTATACCAGATTGCATGATTATAGTCAAACATGTTCCAGAAGTATTAAACAAAGTAAATGTCAACATACAAACAACTCAATTTATACATAAAATTTTTCCTAAATAAGTTTTATTTGGATTTTTTTCGACACTCAGCATCTCAAAATGTTGAGAAATGCTAAAAACTGGTACCCAAAATTTTGACCCGTTTGCGAAATTTTTTTCCTAATTGTAGTATAGAGGAAATCGATAAGCAAGGGTAAGTACAGATTATGTCTTAAGAAGCCACGGAAGAATGTATTAGTTATATAAAAAAATCGGGATAGTAAAAATATTTTATCAAATTCGGACCTTTATCCTCGTTTTCAATGGAAGGTTCAGTTGTTCCCTTCATTTTTTTTTTTTTTTTTTTTTCTTATAGAAACTTTTCCAAATATATTTTTGAGGAATACAGAATTTTTTGCTTGGTGCACGTTAGAGGGAATTTATTTATTATATTAGACTCTACAATAAAGACCAGGGTTGTAATGTAAATAAAAGGTCATTATAAAAACGTATAAAAGTATTGCGTATGTATGTATATATAAATAAATTAAAAAAAAAAATAAAAATATATATATATATATATATATAGTTCATGACTGCATTTGATGAAAGTGGAAGGTATATCTTTATTTTATTTTATTTCCATCTTCCCCCTTAGACTGAAGCTGATGTGACTCAGACAGATAATTCAAATATATTACTAATCAAAGATTACATGCATGAACAAAAATTTGTAAAATTATGTTAATTAGTAGACAAAATTGAATATAAGTCGTCATTAAATTTACTATTTTCAAGGTGTTATAATGTTTAAAATACATTATGTACTAATTACTTAAAAACGTACAAATGGTTAACGTGTATTTTAGAAACGTTCTAATGTTTTTTTAGTTAAGGTATTTTTATATTAAATGAACAAAGTACATGAAAATAAATAAAAATCCATTAAGGAATAATTATTAAAGAAATATAAATATTTTTAATTGCTGCATCTTCCCGAGGGAAAACGTATCGGCACTGTAAAGTACCGACTAATTAAGACCTTTTCCTTAACCCACCGGGTTGGTCTAGTGGTTAACGCGACATCGCAAATCAGCTGATTTCGAAGTCGAGAGTTCTAAGGT
>JAAAKQ030218329.1:0-28914 GCA_010016005.3 Zanna intricata | reverse complement strand
GCTACGTCTGGTAAGCATGTCTTACCACACAAGTATGCTAGCGAGCTGATTTTTATACTGAATGAAAGAGAAAATTCAATCCTTCATAACACATTCAAAAATACTGCCGATAAGTTTTTTTATAAGTTACTTATACGACAGTTGCGTGGAACTGATTTTATGCAGTTTTAGATGGCGAAAAATTGTTGAAAAGTTTGACCGATTTTAAAAATTTTTATATCAAATTTACCGCAAAAGTTCAAATTTAAAAAAAATGTAATATAAAACATGGGTCACTGATCACTTGAAAAAAAAAACCTTAGAAACCCCAAAAAAATAATTTTGAATTTTCTTTAGCGCGAAAAATTTTTCGAAAACGCTTCAAAATTTTGTTTGTACCGTATGAATCACCAATTCTTTATTAATCTACCCTAATTTGTTGAGATTTTTCGGATGAAAAACAAACGAGAAATCGTGTGCGTAACCCTTGTACATATTTGCATCTGCCGTCTCGGAAATTTTTTCCGTAGCTTAAGACAGACAATTCTTTATGTTTATTTTACATAATCATTTTTTGACCGATTTAAAAAAAATTTATACCAAATTTACCGCAAAATTTCAAAATTAAAAACATTGTTATAAAAAACATGGGTCACAGATCACTTGAAAAAAATATACCTTAGAAACCCCTAAAAAAGTTTTGAATTTTTTTTAGCGGGAAAAAATTTTCCAAAAATTAACATCAAAATTTTGTTTGTATCGTATGAATCACCAATTCTTTGTTAACCTACCCTAATTTTGTGAGATTTTTCGGATGAAAAATAAACGAGAAATCATGTATGTAACCATTGAAAGTTTTTGCATCAGCCGCATTTAAAAATATGGCCGTAGCCAAAAGGTTAAGCCTTCAATTCAGTACCTTTTATTTTTTTAGGAGTCCACCCATAATCATTCCTTTTCCGCTGACAGTTTCTAAATCTTCTATACCTCTATTCTCCTTCACGTACCTGTTTGTTTTCTTGTTTCATTCTTATGATCTTCAACCCACTTCTCTCCAGACTTTTCATTTTTCTTCAAAGTCTTATTATTGTGTCTCTGTCTTTATTTTTTCCAGGTTTCACCAAGACAGATTAAGAGAGGACTCACCACAGCGTTTCAAAGCCTGTAGTGTTCTCTTTTAAGACATCCTTACATTCATTATAAATAATTTAAAATATTTGTTGTAATGAAATTTTTGTATTCTAAATGAAAGCAGGACAAAGATCCCGTAGTCTCTTACATCTTGTTCAATATAATAATCTTTTAAAATAACAATTTAAAATAAATATTTCCTCGGTTCTTGTTATTTCATCGCACAGACATTAAATAGATAATACGATTTATTTATCCATTTTTCTCCTATAATTTTCAATCGCACATTATCTAGCCTTCCTATTTTGCATGATTTCAGCAATTTCAATCCATATTCTTTTTTGTATTTAAAAATCTTTGATTATAATTCTTCTTGTAAATCTGCAATAATGGTAATTTCTCTATGTTGTTTTGGTGCTGCGTATAACGTGTTATAAAATTCAAAGATAATGCCTCAAATCTCTTTTTCATCACCCTTAAACATCCTATTCTTGTCTCTCTCTCTCTTACTCTCTTACAGGTGTAATAAACTTCCTACCCAGCCTTTGCAGCCTTTGAAAATTATTCACGCTGCCTCTCCCGTTTAATGTTGATTTAATATATTAAAATAATCAATACTTATTTAATATCTCTTTTAGATGACCACTATATCTGTGGTTTTTATTTCTAAAAAATATATTTTTCATATTATCTATCATTAATCATCTATTAGCAATATATATAATTTCTTAACTTCATTAATTGTTATTTGGAAAAATTTATTAAACGAAATTTAAATCTTCTTTCTCCTCCACTTCAATAAATGAAGCATATAACTAAATAATTTTTATTCTTTTAATTTTTCATTCGTCAGGATTCTATAATACTCTTGGAAACCTATGCAAATCTAGAAAAACGCTGTTATTTGCTTAGGAACAATACGATTAATAAAAAAGTCTATTTTCTCTTTTTCTATCGTCTCCATTACAAAAAAAAATGTCATTCTATTTTCCATTTCTAGGCATACCTTTTTCTTCTAGTCTCCAAAACCCCTAATATCTCCCACTCTAAGTTTCTCAATTCTTTTTTCGACTCTAATATCCGACTATTCTCCTTAATGTTAAACAGTTGGAACTGTAAATGTTATGGTAAATTGTAATTCATTTATCTTATAAAATTCTGACGGCTTAGTTGGAAATAAGGGGTAATAATTCAAAAAATAAGTAGAAGATTGGAAATTGTTTCCAATCATTCCCTTTTGGTTGTTTTAACATTATTGAATTCATTAATTTTTTAAATTATTAGTATAGTTATTTTGACTGTTAATTTGTTAATAAGATAATAATGTTAAGTTTAACAGGTCTCTTTTTAAGTACTAATGCAGTTTAGTCGGAAACTACAATTCCGGAGGTGAGAAGATTTTTCATTTTATAACCTTGTACATCTTACTGGATGGTTTTAAAGCTCTGAAGAAGAAGCAATTTATGTTGCAACATGTTTCAAAACTAATTTACTTTAAGTCACAGATCAGTAATTTGATGTTTTTGAGAAAAATTCGGAATCTCGATAAATTTTCAGTGGATATGTGGTCACTATTGCTTTGCTGCGTAAGCGTTAAAATTCCTCAATTAACTTTCCTCTGGGTTTGAATGGATATCACTTCTCTGGATATAGATTATCTTCCCTAACTACCCTTTTCCTTATCCTTGATAACATCTCCATTCTCTATCATGTGACTGTAAGTCCGGATCAAGTAAAGTCCATGTCCTAAACATCGGGACCTGTTGAGGCAGTACATTCTTGTTCTTCAGTACATTTTAGATAGAATGTATCTTACTAAAGCTGCTGTTAAAATGATCTTACTGAAATGAATCAGTGACTGTTATTAAAGAAGCAATGGAATACGCCTTTTGGAGTGATGAAGATTATTCAGAAAAAAATTAGCTGTCCTGAAAATGAAATTAATATCTAGAAGGCCTTTTATAAATAGAAATTATAAATCGTTTTACCCCTTTAATAGTTCCGATCTGCATAATAATATTCATTGTTATTATTCCACATTTTCATAGCCTTTTGCCGGTGACATTCTCTAAACTAGGAGTAATTTATACCAACGTGATTAAACTTGCTATTGTTGACTAAGTGCCTTCTGATAAACATGGCAGGTGTCAATTATCACGTTCCTTGTAATAGCGCGGGGGTCTTCCACTGGATCTTTAGTTTTTCGTGCAAAGTAGATGGTATTATTCCTACCACAGATTGAGATTATATAAACTTCTCTTTGATTCCACATTTCCTTAATTTCGAAACCAAGATCTATATATTTTCTCATTGTCTTTAATTTTGAGGTTGTTATTTGATGGAATGGCTACGTCTATTAGGTAACTTACTTTTTTCATTTCGTCAACTAATTCTATATCTGACTTATTATAATTCATAGGTGATTTCGGTAACAATGCCTTGGTTCCAGAGAAATTTTGTATTGTTGTTTTCCAAAATGAAGGCTGGTTCGTAAGTATAATAGGGCTTATTTTGAAACACCAATTTGTATCTGTTGCAGAGTTGAATGTGCACGATTTTCGTCACGTTGTTGTGCCTCCTGGTGTACTCCGTCGAAGCTAGAATCAGACAGCCAGTGATTATATGTTCTATTGTTTCATTGTTTACATATATAGCCTACATTTGGTGTAAATATTTTCTTTAAGAATAAATTTCTTATAATTTATTGTCCCTACTACTTGATACTGTATGCTACATATAAACGCCTCCATCTCGGAATGTAAATTTCCTTGTACAAGTGAAGTATTTGAAGCAGCTTTATCGACTTCTATCTGGATTTCTATTCTAGGCTGATTCCTATGTCTACCATGCAGTTCTTTCCATTCCCAGGTTGTTGTTCCTTTTGGCTAGGTTTAATGGCGTATAGTTTTTGGCTGCCGTTACGATAGTTTGATAGAAGGAGTGGTGCTTGTTATGGTGTTCTTGGTAAAATATTTTTTTAGTGAGTCTGTTCAACTCCTCTAACTCTGTTTCATTGTACTTTATTATACTTAATACATACGTGAGTACTGGTTCTACATATGTGTTCAATATGTATATTTTATTTCTCCTATTAAGTTACGATCTTAAAATTTAATTTTAACCCACTTTTTATACGTTTTCTTAAGTTTTTATTTATTGGCTTTGTGCTCCAATTTTATTGTTCGATCGCATCCTAGGTATTTATAAGGTCTTTTTCTTTCATTGCTTCTATGCTGCTTGGGTCTGTAGGTGGTAATTCATTTTTTTCCTCCTATGCCCCCCGCACCGGTCTCGCAATTAAGCATAGCGCAGTGCGAGATTATCCCAAATTCTAACGATCCATCTAGCCTACCAGCAATACTTCCGACATGTCAGGTCAGGCCTTCCTGTTTTATTTTATTAATACCCACTGCAGCAGGTGAATCTGACTCCCCCCACCGGTTCGGGTCTTTTCAAAATTTCCCCACTCCTCGTCACACCATACCAGTGAATAAAACTCTTGATAGCTACTTCCTTTTGTAGAAAACCATCACTACATTCCCACTCATTTATTAATGATAAGTTGGTCTTTTTTTAATCCCGACCAACCAATTACGTAATACTCCGTCTTGCTCCATGACAATCTCTGACACTCGGAATTACGTAACCTCCATATCGAAGTGTCTGTTCTCATCACCGAGGATTCCGCCTTCTTGCATAATTAACTATCGGGCATATGATCCAACAAGCTACACTTACTACATCTAATCCGTTCCAGACAATTCTTCTTGAAATGGCCGTATGCTCCATATAAGAAGCAAGCGAACGATCGGGACCAAAACACACTGCCGAGACGTCTCCCCGACCCCAAATACCTAAAACAACGAAGATCATCATCCCGTCTGACGAGCAGACAGGTTTGACAATCTATCGTATTTTTTATTTAGCTTCCAGACGGCTGTACGATTCGGAAGAACCACAGTCACATACTGCGACTGGCTATATGCCGGTCTAAGAGAGGTGAGTTTAACCTCAGTCTTTACTCCTCAGGAATAACCTTCTGAACTGCTTTGATTACATCCTCCCTTATTACTTCACTGTCCATGTTTTAATATGGACTGCAATCATCCTCACTCTTCTTAAACCTGACAAAATGTAAGCAGCTTGCAAACGTTCCTTCAACCTTTCTGTAAAGAGTTTGTTTTCCTCAGCGCTCTTCGATTTTCACCTCTAGCCTGTCATCCCTACCCTTCCGGGCAGAGACAACCTTGCCCGAGACTACCTCTTTGGTCTTTTTTTTAACTGTACGCAATAATTGGGCAAAACAAAGCCCTTATTTCTTGATGCGAACGGTTTTCTAAACAATAAATTAACGATGCTCTTCAAAGAAGAGGAATAAGTACCTACCTAAGATCTATAGTTAACGAATAGATAGAACAGTAACAGTTATTTTTGAAGAAGGCGAGCTGAAGTACTGCATTGGAAATGGGATTCAAGGAACATCACTGAGCCCCCTTCTCTGGAATATTGTCTTCGATGACATTCTTAGAGTTGAACTGCCGGAGAAGATAAAATACATGGCGTATGCAGACAACCTAGTGGTCCTAGAAAGGGGTCATATTGAAAAAGAAATTGAACAAATTGAACGGATGCTAAAAGAAATTGAACAAATTGAACGGATGCTAACCTATCCGTAAGAACAATAAGCAGAAAAAAATGCAAAATTTGGGTTACAGCTGGAGCCGGGCAAAACTCAGACTGTCGCTATAATTGGCAGAAGAAAGATGAGACCGTTAAAGATTGTAGTCGACGAAATAAGGATAAAGACTCAAGCACATGTCACCTACTTGGGAGTTTGGCTGTGGTGATCAGACCTCTTCAACCACCGAATCGTGAAAGCGTGATCGAGAAGGCAGAACATCTCACTAACAGGTTAGCCCGAATTATGTTGCCGTTTAGAGGACCTCGGGCTTCCAAAAGAAGACTTATGTTGTGAGTGCTACGGCAATCTTACTGTATGGCATTCTTGCATGGAAGAAAGCACTCGCTTCTAGAAGAAATGTTAAAAAATTTGCATTTGTTACAGAGACGGGGTTGTCTTAAGATTATAAACGGTTTTTGAACTAACTTGGCAGTTGCTGTGGGGGTGCTGGCCGGCTACCCTCTGATAGCTCTAATCGCAAGTCAACGGATTAGAGTGTGGGACGAAGTGCGTAAGGGTGACTCCAGCGTAATATTATTGGAGGAATTGCAATCCATCTAGGAGGAGGCGAGAGTGGGAATTTGGACCAGGCGTATCATTCCAAGACCGTAGGTTACCCCCATAAGTTGCCCCCCCAAAAAAAGAAAACAAAACACAAACATACACATGTGCATACATACACACACACACACATATACACACTCTCACAAAAAAACAAGGTGTGGATGTGTGAAAAGGGAGAGTGGTCGGTGGAATGTCTGTGTGAGTGAGAGGAATATTTTTTGTTATCGATAGAAGTAAATAAGAAGCTCTAAAGAAGAGATAGCACAATCCCCGAGACTGAGTTATGCTTAATTGCGGGTCCGGTCTCGGGGCGGTGAAGAACGGTTAGGGAGGTTTAGTCTGCAGGAGGCAGGTTACTATACGCACTTTAATAACATCTAGCGGGACCTGCTTAGCCTGTTTGGTAGCCCGGGACAGCATTGTCTTGGGTTTGAGTCCGACACACCCCATGTTGACCCCATCGGGCATACGTAAATGGTATTCCTCCTTTACTCATCGACAAAAAAAAAAAGAAAAAAGAGGTAACTGTGGTAACACCATAGGCTGAACCAACTTGCCTTCTCTGATATTGTAGAGCTGTCTCTTTATGCCAACACGCCTTATGGCAATAAAGAGACAGCTTTATGGAAGGTAATGCCATCACGCCTGTCATTATCTTCCATCAAACGCCTCATTATTTGAGCTGTTTTATCAGCTGCAGCGATTACAGGCATTGGCACAACACGGCCGGTACCACGTTCCATTCTATGAAGTCCGTCTAGAAGTTGCTTGCTATCCGGAAAATCCCACAGAGGGAACCAAGAGTCGCCTTTCTCTCATTTACTACCCATCTAGTCCTTGGCGCAATATCACGCAGCAATCTCGCAACTACTCCTTTCTTATCTCCACATATGTAAAAAAATAATTCCAATATTTCCAAATAAATCCGCAGGTATGCCCATCTTCATTTCCACCTCTTGAAAAACCTCTTCGGGCCACTTACCCGACACAAATGACGGAATATCAACTTTTTCAACACTTTTTTCAACTTCTTAACAAGGTCAGCAGGCATTTCTCTACTACCAGCTTTGGATGTTTGCGTACCTACATCCTGAGTCAAAACACCAAGCTTCTCCTCCTCATCACTTTTCGATAAGTTTGAGCAGTTGCCGCAGCTCATGATCAGTCCCTCCATAAATATTTAGGTCCTCCATATGGAATTGATGTGGTAGTTTGTAATCTCCTGCGCGCGACTTTATATTGTAACCGTACTTTGACTCCTTTAGCATGTTTGAAACTGGGTTAACAGCTATACAAACCAGAACGGGCTTAGGGGTCCCCTTGAAATATTCCCCTACTTAAATTTGTGGGTTCTGTTTGTATTTTACTTGCACTGTTTGCGATTAGTATCGTACTCCAAGCACTCATTGCATGCCTCAAGAACGTAATCGTCTTTTGATCAATTTGATAGATCTTCGACAGCCATGAGTGTGGCGGACTATCAAATGCCTTTTTATAATCTATATAGGCCATCCATATTCCTTTTGGTGTATTGGCTTGTTTTCTGGTTACCTTAACAATGGTTATTTGCTCTTTTCTCCCTCTTGCGGCTTTTACTCCTCCCTTCTTCTAAAAATGGAGGATCTTGTTGGTTTCCAAGTGATTGTATATTTTGTTGGCAATAATTACTGTCAATAATTTATATGTTGTTTGAAGGCATGTTATGGTCTATATTGATCTGTGTCTCTTGTGTTATTACTTTTAGGCAAAAGGAATGTTATCATTTTTGTTAAACACTTAGGTATTTTCTCTGGACGTTCAATTATATCATTATATGGCTCTGCTAGTATTGGATGCGCTACATCAAACATTTTTAGCCAAAATTTATGCAATTTATCCGATTCTGGCAATTTCCAATTTTTGATTGGTGCTTCCCTCCCATCGTTGAAGGTGATCTTAGAGTAATTTATTGATTCGATGTATCTTCACTTTTCATTTTCTGCTTTTATTCAGGCAGCGTTTTTTTGTGTTCTGAGTCACTTGACCAGATGTTCTTCCAATATTCTTCCACTGTTCTTGGCTTGGTTATCTTTCTCCTCAGACAGTTTTCGGTAAAATAATCTCTCATTTTGTTCAAAGATTTTATTATCTTCTCTTCTTCTGTTTGACTTCTTATAACATCTTAATCGTGTTGTGAGGGCGGCTAGTTTTTGCTTTTTCATTTCTAATGCATAATCTGTATTTTGAACTTCGTATGATATTTTCCACCTCTTGTTTTATCTGACTTGTCCTTGCCTATACGCTTCTAATTGTTCGATTTCTTTTCGAATATTTTCCATTTTATTTTCAAGGCTTCTCTATCAAGGTGGGCTAACATTTTTATTTTTTATCTTTGGTGTTAATATTTTCTGTGATTTTCTTATAACAGTTATCACTCCAAAGTAGATTAAGTCGTATATTTGTTCTAAACCTATTAGATTATTCTATTATTATTCTACTTATTATTATATTATTCTATTCTATTAGATTATTATTCTATTAGATTCTACTTTCTAATATTTCTGATATTTTATGTTCGATTTCTTTATTTACTATTTGTATTAGTGTTTAGGTATTTTTTCGATATAGCAAATTTGGTAACCTAGGTCATTGAGGGGGTGCTAGTTTGAGGTATTCCAATAGAACTATTTGGAATTCTTCTCTTGCTACTTCCACCGAGTCATTTCGATTTATATTTCTAAGTTTATTTTGTGAAGATTACTGAATTGAGTTTGTGTTTCGATCAAGTTTTGCGTTCTCAATGTCGCTGGTGGTGTCGACGACGGTTGGTTGATCTTGCTCACTTGTTTGGTTACTTGTTCGGTCACTCTTATTTTATTTTTTATTCTGTCTAACGTGTATGTTGGGATCCGGTTGTTTTTCTCAATGACTCGCTTTTGGTACACAATTTGTTGTTCTGTTCGGTTAGAGTACTGTGGAATTCTATCTATGAACTGCTGATATAATGGCATCCTGTACTCTATAATGTCTGTACTAAATAGTTTTCCAATCTATTTATTGTATAGTAGCAGTGCATAAAGTGATCTTTCAATTCTTCTGTCCATTTTTAGCGCTGCTTGGTTTTTCGCAGCAATAGTCACAGGCATTTATCTGCCAAGCACTAGCAGTGGGCCCGGAATGATGATGTTCGGCGCCGTTCTTCAATATGTGCACTAGTAGGCGTTCTAAGTGGCTCGATGCTACTAACTCTATCAGAGGCCACGGGAGGTTGTCGCATATACCGTGAACGGAGACCAGCCTGTCCACATCCTTGTTCATCCATATTATCCTAGGGCTTTATTATTGTTTGTCATTTACATGGGTTTGCTAAGCATTTTATACCTACTGCGAGGTAGAGTGGTACCAGTTGATCTTGACATGGATTAAAAGGCGCTGACCAGACAGCGTTCACTCTGAGAAAGACGCTGCCTGGATTTTCTTCTGTGTTTGATCCTTGGGGAGTATTTTATTTTCCCCCTACTCGGCATATCTGCCAAGCGTTCCCCTAACTGCCAACTGGAGACGCGCCCAACGGGGGACGGAAACCCCTCAGGGGTTATTATTATTTTTATATTTCTTTTCAGACTTCACACAGGAAGGTTTGATATGCCTTTGATTTGATTTATTTTGTTAAATTCGTCACAGTATAACGAACTAGTTGTTCTCCGAATACTTTGCAATAATAGATTCTACGTTTATCGCTGGAGGAGACTGGAAAACAAAAGATCCATTATGGGATTCTTGTTAAAAGCAAGTCAAGGAAGAATGTTGAGGAGCTGTATTTTAAATTTACACATGAACGTCGTCTCACGGTTTCAGCAATCATACTAGGGACCTCACGAAGACCCCTGACTTATAAGACTTCTATATCATTTCGAGTATATTTTCTGTATATACTTCAATGGAAAACAGATGACTCGAAATCGGATCAATCGTCCATTTTAGTTACATTAAATATGTCGGTTTTGATAAGTAAATGTGACTTTGTGTTGAGTCATATGTTGTATTCAATATTCACTGTAGACCTGCTAACCCTGGAAAATTGCACCTTCACCTCATTTGCAACAATAAATCGAAGCACTTCGGATTCGCCTTGATAAGAGATGACTGTCGCAGTGTGTATCGGGATGGTATTTTGATCCCTTAATCAGAACGGGTACAGTACCTTGGTTTGCATATGAATCGGCATTAAAACTGGAAATATCATGTTAAGGAGAAAAATAAAACAACTGAACCTGAAATAAAGGGAATTGCATTAGCTATTGAGAAGAAACTTAAAATCATCTTTCATAATAAGATTCTGACATACATTGTTGTCTACGATCTATCTGGACTTACGGTGTGAAGTTTTGGAGAAAAACATGTAAAAAATAACGTCAACGTCATACAACGTTTCCAAATCAAGGTAGCGAGGACAATTACGTAGGTGGCTGCTGGACATGGAACGATGAGATTCATGAATACCTAGAGCTTCCGTCTGTTCGTAAGGTTGTGAAACAGTAAAGCATTAATTATCAACTGCCTTTAAAGAATCTCGTTAATCACCTAACAATCAATCTACTTGATAACAGCCAGGACGTCCGAATGTTGAAACGTCTCCACCAATTAGTCTGGGGGAATACTGGATGATAGACTGCAGTTAATATCCCTGATATCGTTAATATTATTTTTGTTTACTTCTTTAACCTTTTGTTAATCTTTACTTGTTACATTGTTCTTGTTACTAACTGCATTGTTATGTGATTATTGTCTCATTAACGGCATTTGTTGAGCTTACTTATATACCTATGTACATCCATGTTTATCTTTTTTATTCAATTATCTCTTTGTTAATGATTTATTTTTATTAACTACGAAGAGAATGCGGATATATTTTGGTACTTAAGAACTTTTCTTATTGATAACTATAGATATTGTTTTTTTGTTTATCCTTAAGTATTGATCGAGTAATAGGATTTCGTTAAGAACACCTATTTTGTGATCATTATTATACGATTTACTTATGGTTTCACTTTAGAACCAATTGTAAATTTACTTCTTGAGAAACAAAAAAAAACAATATATATATATATATTTCTGGCTTTGAATAGTAAGTGGAGAATTTACCTATTTGATAATTGTAGTTATTATTTTCCTTTAAGAAGATTAAACTTTTTTTAATTTTTTTAAAATTATGTTCAGGATATTAGTTGAAATAAGAGTGGATCTTTAAAATTTGAATAAATTAGATGAAATAACAATTTTAGGAGAATAAAAAAATGCAAAACATTACATTATAATAATACATATATAAAATATATATTACAATATTAAATTAGTATTATAGTACATAATTATAAATATTAATTTAACAATAATAATATTATTATTAAATGTATTATTATTGCATATATTTTTTAAAAATATATTATTTATATAGCAGAAACATGTTATACATTGTTTTATTGTATATTAAATATTTATGTGCCAATATTCAATGGATAGTCGATAATTATGTTTCCTAACGGTAAATTTATAATATTTTTATTTTATTTTTATATATTAATAGTATATTATTTAGTTGCTGGTTTATGTGATTGGTCATTTATTTGTAATTTACAATGCATAAATGATAAAAAATTAAACGCTTTTTTGGAAAAATTGAATACCTATGTTTACTTTAGATTAATTAGGTATTGCAGATAGAAGATTTTTTTTGCCGGCCTCCGTGGCCGAGTGGTAGTGTCTCGGTCTTTCATCCGGAGGTCCCGGGTTCGAGTCCTGGTCAGGCATGGCATTTTTCACATCTCATCCTCTGAAGATATGCCTTAACAGTAGTTCCGGAGGTTAAATAACAAAAAAAAAAAAAAAAAGATAGAAGATTTAAAGAAGAATTGGTTTCTTTAACAAACGGTGTGCAAAAAAAAAACTGTATGAGATTAGATTAATAAAATATTGTTATGTTGAAAGAAAATATAGCATTGTAATTTCACTTATAAACAATAAATAAATTTTTAATTTAGGTGAGATAAATCAATAGGAATGCTTAAGTTTATTTAAACATATCAAGTAGATTACATAAGGAAAGCAAAATCTGAATTGAAAGATGCTCGTATTATTTTTTCCCTAACCGTTAGATTCTTGTGAGAAGAAATACTGAGAAATTAGTATAGATTCTCCAGGGAATAAGAAATAAAAATTAAGAAGATCTAACTGTAAACTAAGGAGTATTGGGACGGGGTTATCCCCTTTATCGGCTTAAGTTAAATTAAATAGTATGAAGATGGCCATGAAAAATGAGATATTAATAACACATGACATTTGTGTTCCATCAGAAGACTTGTTTGTTTCCACCTGAAGTAATAACAAATTTTGATAATGCGTAGAGAGATCACTAAAATTGAGTTATAGAAGTATCTTAAGTGTAACAATTTTATGACGTAATTAAATTTTATTTACCCGTAGGGTGGAAGTAGTTTTTTACATTTTGACTGATTAAATTTTTATTTACTGGAATAATATATATTATTAAAGCTAGTGCATAATTCACTGATAAGATATCATTCTTCTGTTGAAATTATCTAATTGATGAAATAAGAGTTTAAATTGATAAAAATACTCAAACAGAAAGTAAAATTCGAATTCAAAACTACGTTGATGAGGTGCAATACCTTCTAGATGTTAGTAGATTTCTACACCACGAATTATGTTGTTTGTGGTGTATAAGGAAACCACCTCAAAGTATTTTGGCAAATTTCCCTTGGCCACAAAGCATATAGGCTTAACGTTGGCAGCTGTGTTGTTCGAGCGGCTTTCTCGATGTAATAGGTTGTTATACGTAATATTCTTTTCCAACATTAACCTTGTTCTTAAACTTTTCTTTTACAATTGTTATGTTTTGTTTTTCTTTAGAAGATAAAAAGATTTCACCAATACGGAAATTTTTATTTAAACTGAAAATGCAACAGTTTTTCTGTTTATAAAGAAAATTTATGGCAAACAGTTATATTATAAACGATTTGTGTATTATTAATTTTAAAACGAACTATCTTGTTTATCGGGTAAAACACGATGCAATATATTAAATATTTTATAATCATTTAAATTTAGGTTTAGATATTTATTTGAAAGCTTTCTGAGAAAAAAATAATTTAAAATTTGATACTTCATTACTGGGTATTAAAAACGGGGAAAAACGTGCATATCAGAATAATTTCTTAGAAAAATGAAAATCAAAACTCTCTTTCATGTTCATTAAATAGTTTATGCTTTATTGCGGGTCCGGCTCCGGGCCAGGATAAATAAAGAACTTAAAAAAAAACCAGCAAAAAGTAGAACTTTTTCTTATTCCTATGTTGTATATTCTAAACCTAAATTTAATTTGAGTTTTACAACATAAAAAAATGTTTATACAAAAATGTAAAATGTTTATAATAAAATTATTAAGCATAGTTCCACTTTCATTTATTAGGAAAACGACTGACGATACAAACTTATTTTAATAATTACATATAAAATTCATTGAATACTAATATCAACAATAGAGGACACAAATGGTTACAGATTAAGCAAAATATTAAGCATTAAATACTTATATATATTGTAGAATAGGTTTTAGGTATATAAATTTTGAAAAAATGATTATGTCTTAATCATATGAAGCTAGTTGATAGTACTCGCATACTAACTTTTCTCTTTCTGTAAAGTATATTTACGACTTGCACATTTCCTTTTTACTTAGTTGAAACAAGAATTTTTTTGCCATTCACATGTACTTTTACATTATTATGTCTCTCTCTCTCTTTTTCTGTTTAGGCTCCGAAACTACCGTAAGGTATTACTTCAGTGGATGAACCAATGTATGAGTGTGAATGAAGTGTAGTCTTGTACAATCTCAGGTGGACCACACCTGAGAAGTGTGGGTAATTGAAACCCTACCACTAAAAAAACACCGGTATCCACGATCTAATATTCAAATCCATATAAAAGTATAACAGTACTAGGACTCTAGCACCGGTGGGCTAGATTATTGCGGCTGCATTTGTATCATACTCACTATATTTATTATAATACATTTATATTATATACATATTAATATTTACAGTAGCCACTTTTGATAACTTATTTTTCAGTTAATTTTCAAACGCCTAATTCAATCATGAAATTTTTAATATTCTAGATAAAATATGAAACACAAAAAAGTGCATTTTCTCTGTCGATAGAGTAGTTCTGGACTTTCTAATAAAATTATATAAAATTGATCAGTTTTCTATATGTAATTTAATAAAAATTGAAAATAGTATAAATGGGTTTTATTGTAGTCTAAATACCTCTAATATTACATGCAGTCTTATTATTGCTACAAAAGAAAAATATAATACTTTGTATTTTCCACTCATACCAATACTTCTCTTTCATTTCCTTGTAATTTTCTTTCAAATTATCGGCTTACTTTTTGTTTGTTTTATGACGGTTTATCTTAACCATTTACATAACGAGAATATGTTTATCGTTTTATATCTTATCCACTGATGCCGATAGACTTTTGCATATTTCAGTATTTACTTTATTAGGTTTTGGAATCTTAAACACTTTTATAGGAGTCATTTAGAGAAATTACTAGAGCGAATGATGTAGTCTAAGAGTAGAACATCATTCGCTGATTTATTATACTGTTTTATCTTTTATGTAATTATAGTGAAGTATATGTTCAAATTATATTACCATAAGCTAATCGAATATTTTGTCTCTCCATCGAAATAAACCGTCTTTCTACTTTGTTTTAAAGCTAAAATTTAACTAAATTCCAGTCGTTTTTAATTCAATCTCTTAATATGTAGGTTTTTTTATTCTCAAATGTAAGTCGATCAGATCATATTGTATTCATTTCCGTTAAATTATTTCTGCATTACCAAACATGTTTCTGCTACGAATCAATCGAGAACTTCAGTAAAAGGTAACGTTGCATTATTATCTAATATAACGTTAATGTTTTGTTTCAGAATTTAACTTTAACTTTCTTACAGAACTTTACTCATAAAAAAAAATATTTATGTCATACTTCAGTTTTGCAGAAAAAAAAATTCAACTTTTTTTTGCCCGCTTATTGAAATTTCATATATATATTATTTTTCAGTTCTAATTTTTCAGTAATTTTGTAATTATTTTTTTTAAAGCTTGTTTTCTTAAGAAACTGTCATAACTTTTGAACAGGTTAAAATGACTATTACATAAATAAGAATTGTTTGCTTTAACGTTAATTGTTGAGCTGGAAAGATGAAACATATTAAATTTCTTTAGAAAAAATTGAATATAATTAACATCAATTCATTACAAAACCGTAAAATAATAATCTTTAAATATAAATTACCGAACAAATTACTGGTGAAACACAAAAGCTACTGGGAAATTTTAAACGTGTTAAAATAATATATTCCCAAAATACAGAATATTTTAAATTGATAAAATATTTATACAAAGATTTACTTTTTTCAGATGTATGATTCTAAGTTCCAAATTTTAAATAATTGGACTACTTCGAGAATCGTGTTGTGACAAATTGGTTTTTTAAGTCATTGTTTCCTTTTTGCTT
The DNA here is from genome assembly GCA_010016005.3 of Zanna intricata. Classification (NCBI taxonomy): domain Eukaryota; kingdom Metazoa; phylum Arthropoda; class Insecta; order Hemiptera; family Fulgoridae; genus Zanna; species Zanna intricata. Next base: position 12,970 of record JAAAKQ030218329.1, on the reverse strand, counting down.
AAAATATCCTTCTTTGTTTTTTTTTATGGTATAGGAAGTAGAGGATCTAATTTTGAAAGGTCGTACTGAGCAAGCCATTTCGGTTTTAAATCCAACTGCATTAGCATCCAGTATTGAAAATCCACTCTACATGTTTATCGGAAACTTCATCATTCAAATGATTTCCCTGTTTCTCTTAGAGAGGAAAAGAGAAGTTCTGGATGAACGCCGAATGAGTTTGAAAGAATAAGGTTGCTAGATAGAGAAAGAGAGTGCGAGTAACCGTATGGTAATGCTGTGCTGAATTTAACCCCGAGCTGAGGTCATAAAAGACAAACGTATAAACCTTTCACGTACCCATATTCAGGTCGAAACCATACTCACATCAGAATTCAATTCCATATTCAATTTGATCGACTTCCATGAAGCTTCTCTTTCTTATTTTTGATAGAAGCCCTGTTCACGGTTCAACTGTTGTAATGACTGATTTATTTCGTCTTACTAACTTGGAACGCACATCTTTATTTCAAATACAAATTCAAAATCAAATTGTTTTAGATTGTGAATTATAAATAGGTTTTCCAATTGAAAATTTATGACGTTATCTGTATACATTTAAGAGATAACGTAATGACATAATAGTCAACGGTACAAGATATTTAAGAATAATTTTAATTGGTTATAATAATCCTAATCCATCTCAAATGACAATTTATTTATAAAATATTTCATTAATAGTTTTTATTTCAATAAGTAAATAAAATCCTGCTGGGCGATTATTTGGAACAATTAATCATAAAAAATACATTGGTTTTAACAATATGTATGAGTATCAAAATAAAAATATTCCATTAAAAAAAAAAATAAGAGAACGCAAATTAATTTTATTTATGGTAAATTACATAGATTCTGTGATATTAAAATAATTTTATATTTTCATTATAAAAACTGATGAAGGACTTAATGTTCTGATAAATTATTTTATATAATATGAACAGTTCGTATTATATAAAGTACATTTTATAAATTACTACACTTTATTTAATAAAAAGTTTTGAAAAATTATTTGTTAGATATTTTCTTAGTAAATAAAATCATAAAAAAAATTTTCTAAGTATACTACAAGAACATTCATTACAATTTTTGCTACATAAGTTGCTTAGTGATAATTTTTAGAAAGAATATACAGAAAAATAATTTCTTCGGCTTACTCATTCAAGGGACATGAAACAAAATAGACATGATTAATTATTTTTTACCTGTTTTATACAACGCTTTTATTTTTAGATTCTCCATATCAAGTTTTCTGTGTTTCTGTGCCAAGAAAGTTTGGTAAGATTTTAAAAATTATAAATTAAAAGAGTGAATTGATAATATTAATGTAATGAATGTTATTAATTCGAATTAAAAATATGAATAGTGTGAACTATAATAGGCTAATAAATATTTTAATTGTTATAAATATATTATCGACTACAGTGTTGATGAAAGCCGACAAATGTGTCTACCAAAGAAGCTTCTTAGGGTAGGGGTTTCATTTTCTTTCAAGAAATATCACCGTATTTCCAATAAAAATGATTGACAAGACCGAAAGGAGTAACAATGATATTTTTAATAACGTTTAATAATTTCATAAAATAAACTACAGTACAATTTGATGAGGAGGAAGAAGTGACGGATAAATATATAGGTAAATAGAAGAAAAAGATTTTTATTAAAACCTTGTATGTATATCTATACGAATTTCACACACACACACTTTTTTCTCAAGTAGTTGTACCATTACTGATCCCGTGGGTAGAATTTTCGTTAATCACAATTCTAATATTTTTTGTTACCCACAAAGTGAAATTTCTGAGTACATTTTTAGATAATAAATTCTCGTGAGGTGATTAAATTGGTTTCGTTTATAACAAAATTAAATTGTACAACTGAGAATGTAAAGCGCTAATAAAACTCTAAGATATTACCTGCATATGTTATCAAATAAAATGTATTGTCTCTTGGAAATCCTTCAAAATGTGAATATAAATTTTTAATATACAAAAATGGGCTTTCAGGAGATAATCTGGCTCTTACTAATTAAAATCTTGTAATGCTATAGTTAGAAAATAAAATACTTTAACTTAACCTTCTGTTTAAATTTATGAATGTGCAATCTTTGATACAAAGAATGCACATTCTTATTCTTAAAACATAAAGTCGAATTCGACGATCCAAACGAGTGGACCTAAAACACTGCCTTGCGGATACCCTTTTGACAGGGTCTTTTCTACTTCCAAACCACCGACATGAAAAACAATGATCCTCTTGGTAAAATATCTTGAGGAAGTCTGAATCACATTTTTCGGGCAACCAGGCCTCTTCAGTTGAAATAGAAGCAGAGGGCCACCACAAGTTATTGAAGGCCCTGGATAAGTCCAAAAAAACACCAAGTACATACTTCCAATCGTTTTCCAAAGCTATATCTAACAAGCTAAAAATGGCTTCCTCTGTGCCCTTGCCAGAAGTAAACCTGCTATTAATGCGGAGGTATAAGACTTTATCGAAAACCTTACCTCCTACGAACGTCAGAGGCTGGTATGAAGAGTTTACAGTTGGATCCTTGTCAGCTCTTTTCAAGAGCAATTTCAACTCACCACGCTCCAACAAGCCGGGAAATATTCAGAAAAAAGCATCCTATTAAAAAATCTAGTACGAGGGTCAAGAGTAATCGGTAACCTGCAAACAAGGAGCTCCATCGTTATACAATCATATCTGGGTTTTTTTTTCCTGGCCAGACTAGAGATTACTTGACGGACCTTCGCCTCAATAATCTCAAAAGATTGATTCTCACAGATAAACTTTGCAACTTCCCTTCGAACTCATCGATAATACGAGGTCTCACCGACCTCGATATCATCTGGAAATAGATCGTTCGTCAGAAGTTTCAGGACACGATCTTTGTCTATTTCAACACCATCTTGGGTCGAAAGAACCGACAGAAAAATGTGTTCCGCTTTCTTTTTATGATCAAAGACTCTATAAACAAGGTTGTTGTTTCCCTGCTCTTGTACAAAAAAGCGCAAAGAATCACGCTTAGAAGACCTAACCTAATGAAAATATTCAAGACTTTTCCGGCGATAATCGGCAAGCAGGGCTGCACGCAGATTAGGATCACTCTGACGCGGAGTGGTTATTCTGAGCCGGCCCATTGTCCGTTTCATCGCAGTCAAGTCCGGAATCCACTAGCCATGTAATTCTCTCCCGACCCGTCCCACGGGGAATGGAACGATCAGCGGCTTCAACAACTGCAGAAGAAAAACTCTTTCCCAGGTCATCTAATGGGAGTTTTTCCAGACCTCAAGCAAAATCCTGAAGCCTGGCCGCAAGAATATGAGAACACTTAGGCCAATCCGCCAGCCTGTGCAGGAAGTGCCTTTATTGAACAGGGACGTCCGCCTTATAGACATCACGTAGCCCACCTACCAGATCAAAAACTATTTAGCCTATGATAACTCGCGCAATCATCAACTACAGAACAATTCTGAATCCTACCAGGGATATCCTTACCAATGGTAACATCGATGATGGTATCATAGAAGGCCCTGCACTCGTTGTCTGAGTCGGCGAAGGTAGCCGGCAACACAGAATACATCAAAGTTGTGCTGCACAGTGAAACTTTCGATCAATTCTTCGCCGTCGTCCGTGATCTCACTACGCCAAAGAGGCGATTTGGCGTTCGCATCAACGCCTATAAAAATTGGATAGCCTGCTACTAGTCTAAGAGTTCTATCTCATCTTTCCAAATGCTGTTCCCTGTACTGAAAGTACAAGCTCACAACAAGGTTCAAACCATTCACACAAGCTTGACAACGACATGATGCGTGTAAGAAGCTTTCCGTATGAAGATGCTATTAAAGACATCCTGCATAGGACAGCGGATTTACTGTCACAAACGAAAAAATTCTTTCAGGCTTGGAAGCCTGGCAGATCACTCTTGACCAGATACGGGTGTTGCAGAAGAAAAACATCAAGGCTCTGCTTTTGGACAATCTCACCTAACTCAAGTTGGACAACATAGGCACCCTGGGCATTTAGCTGACCGAGCCTAACCATCAAGGGAGGTGAAATTCTGCTCAATGCCGTCAAGTAACAACCACACTCCCTAATGCTGATGGAGTGCCAATGGCTTTTGCGTAACCTTTTACCATTTGTAATGTTAACTTTACATTAGAACCCCAATAGTAACTTTTTGTCTAATGAATCTGTTCTAGTACCTGATAAAACAGAATTTATGTGTTATATCGACCAAAATTTTTTTTTTTATTTTGAAGTTTTTAACATTATACTGTGTTCGAAAAACAATATCATTGATATGGACTTGGCTTTTAACATAGCCAAGCCTATCAATAAATTTTTGTGTGACTGTCACACAGATCAGCTTAAAATCAACCAGTAATGAGTCCAATATTTGCTTTTAAGTCATCCAATCGTTCGTGGTTTGTTGTTATAGATTTGTGATTTAATATAGCAATATATGATAGTCCATTTTGCATTGAATTTTCTTTCTCTCTTAAGCGCTTACTTATTAGGAATTTTTCCATCTCTTATGTGACTTGCCTAAATAGAAAACCATTCAGATAATGTACTTGCGGTTACTACCCATATTAGGGTAGTACCCTTGAATATGTAACTAACTTATATATGTAATTAACTCTTCTTGGTATCTATGAGGCGATTCAACATCTTTACGAGATCTACTATGTGAGAAGGCCATAATTCATTGCATATTCTGGTCGTTCTCAAGAGATAAAGAGATGACTTAAGTATACAGCTACCATAGTTGGTGTTAATGTCATGTAAATAATTATAAAGCAGTCAGTATAAATATTACATAATTGTCAACGTAAATTATGAGGTAACGTAAATGTAAATATAACTTAAATAAAATAAACAAATATCCAATTTACACAAGGTCTCTTTATTACTGTATCCGTCACCTCAAACTATTAAGCATTAGTTAATTAATATGCCATTAAGCAAAATTTGAACAGATAGTTCGAAGGCCTTATTGGTTTGAAATACATAAATTTTGATTCTGACCGGAAAATAGTAATACATTATAAATCATGTCAGTATAAGATAAATTATAGCTATAAAAACAAACTAAAAGATAAAAAATATTTGTGTTTCAGATCCACATTAATTATTTAAACATATATACATGAAATAGTATTAAGGTAAATACATTCATTATACAAAATTGCTAAAAAATAAACCGCAATCTAGAAGCAGTTATTGAATATATATTTTAGCACATAATGTACAAGTTGGGATGCGAAGATAAATCGATTTTTTTTTTTGCTGTTTTATTAGTATAATTTAAATGTTCAAGAACACAGTAATATTTTTTCTGTAAAAATTTTTTACAGAGTAGTGGACGAGTGTGCGTAGATGTGGTATTTACTATTTTATATTAAATGTATAATATATTCAGTATATAAGTGAATAAAATATCTCTATCAATACAATTCATTTAACTGTTTTGTTTGTCAGCCCCCCCCCCAAAAAAAAGGGGAGGAAAGTGAAATGTCGAATAGTGGCAACGATTAGGGCCTGGAAGACCGCACACAAGAGCGAGGAAGTCGAGATGCCTCTCGATAATGGCACGAGGGATTCTCAAGGTGTGAGAGGGTGTACAGGTTGCGGTGAAGGACATACGAAAGGCATGTCCGGATCTAGATAGGATAGTGCCGGGAAGGGTAGTCCTCCTGCGGAGAGGATTTTGGCTGACCAGATGAGATGATCGGAATGCTCAGAAGGGTAGGCTTCGGATGGTGGTGAGGTAGGTTGGGGCAATCTGCTGCCACGGCACGACGGGGTGCTGATCTAATGCCTAACAGCGGTTCCGGTCACCCCTGGTAGTGTGAAATCGGTGAGGTGGTTAGGTTTAGTCGGTATTCCAGGCAAGCATACGCTTATTTTTAACGTTTTGCGAGACCTGTGTGAGCCCGACGCTACTCAAATTGGCAAGCCATTTGGGGTGTTCGTAAATTTATTCCCCATCATCGGTAACAAAAAGAAAAAAAAACTGTTATTCAGCCTAGAGCACGGATTTTTTAGGTATGAATATTGCTTTACGATATATTTATCAGCTAACGTATCGTACTTTAAGGTACCAGATACATTATTAAAGAGACATTTTTTGTGGGTTGGATATTCTTTAATTTTATTTAGACTATGTTTATATTTATCGTTAATTAAAAATTTATGTCGAAAATTTTGCAATATTTACATTTAACACTTTATAATTTACATTATAATATCTTAGATTAGGTTAACTTATTTTATGTTTCTAAAGCATCTTTTAAATATGTTTAATGTTCACTCATTGAATAATTTAAAGATCTGGCCTAGGACAATAGAAACTGTTTATTTATTTTTTTTAATAATAAGTGACTAAGGGATCATGCAACATCTACTTCCACCAAGTAAAAATTATATACTCGTGTGTATATATATATATATATATATATATATTCATAAAAGTTACTATTTAACTGTTATTTATATTTTTTTTAATACATTCATCATTAGAAATATGAAAAATTATCATTCGTTTATTTATATTTTCGTTAAAGCGCAGAATATTTTGAGTATACATAAACATACTCGTCTATGTATTTTTATGTGCATGCACGAGTAAAATATTCACCATACATACGATGTGTGTGTGTGCGCGCGCGCGCGCACACACACACACACACACATGCTTGCATACAACTCTCACAAGGGCGCGTATTTAAGATTTGTGTGCTTGCTTGAGTAAATGTTATTCATTTCTAAACAAAATACAAGGTAGAGATTCTCTATATAATATAATCATCATTTATGAGGAAAAGTAGTTTATGAGTTTGCATGAAAAGTTCTGTAAAGTAAAAATAAATTTTAGGTAGAAAGATGTAACTACCTAAAAAGAAAACGATCAATTAAGGGCTGTATAGTAAATAAAAATAATAAATAAATTTTGAGTTCATCTTTTCCATTTTTTCTTTTTCTTCTCTTTGCCGGACACACAATTAAGTATTACTCAGCCCAGGGAAGTCTCCAAATAGTCAAACAAGGCTCCCATCAACCGGCATTATATCCGGCACGATATGAAAGGTCACCTGCAGATCGGATCTTCTGTTTTTATGCCCGCCTCAAACCTGCCTGGCACGGTAACCAGATCCGATAATGTCGTCCCTGCGCCCTAGCCGAGAAGCCGAGACTCGGTCGTAACAGCTAGGAGTTACAGAATCTCCGTGTCTCATCATAGCAGCCCATCCAGGTCAGCCCGGATGAACGGCGACTCCTAAGGAGGCTGTCCATCACCCCGTCGCTACACTATCCGCTCTCTGTTTTCGTTAATATTTGCGTCACATATGTAGAAACGGCACTGAAATTATCGGCTCCAGAGAACATGCATGATATAATCGTAATTCCCGCAATATAAGCAGTCGTAGTTTTGAGCCCTCTTCCTTCCGAAAAGATAGGACCGGAAGGCTCTATGTACCGTTAGAAACTGGATTAACAATGGATTAACTAATTAACATCTACAAACAACCAATGAATGACAGTGGGTCCAACGATCAGTTGATGATTGATCCCACCTACTCTGCTACTCCTGGGTAAGATCTCGCGCAGCAACTTTACTTTCTCCCCAAATAAATTTACACCGCATATCGGCCATCTGGCAGAGTGGTTGAACTCCACAATTACCAAAGCGGCCTCTATCGAAAATGAAGTGTATGCAGACGCGATCCGGAGAACTATACACATCTGAACTCCCTATGATACGCCTGTTTGAGTTCTTCCCCAGGGCATGTCCCCAAATTGTGATCGCTTAAAGGAGTACTGAATTTTTAACATGTGCGTAATTCTTCCTTCGAGATGATCGTGAGCCTGTCGTGTTGCCCAATAATTTGCTTAATGCCTTCACCGATCGTTCGGCTTTTGCTGAGGTCTCCTTGTCATGACTGAGAACATTCTTCATTGACTACCCAGACTCCTAGGTATTTAACGGAAGGTAAGAAACATACGTATAGGATGGCCATCGTGTCAGATGAAAATGAGAGCCAACGGTATTCTGCCAGCCGTCGCTATAAACATTGTCTTCCCGTAACAGAGGCGTAGATGTTTTTCCTTCATCCAGATCTGTACCTTTCATATTGTTACATTGGCCTTAGTTGCTACATCATCTTCTGATCCTGCCCAGACTACAAGTGCTGGAAAGGGATTTGGAAAACCTCCTTCGGAGTAGGCCAGTAGGAGAACGCCATCATATCCTAGGTTCCACAATGTTGGACCTAGTACTGATCCTTGGGGCATTCCACACTTGACTTTGAATCAGATAGGTGAGTCAGCGTAATAATAGATTAGATATATGTCTTCAAGTTATCGTTGCACCATTATTCGCAGACAGTTATCAATCCCTCCATCTTTGGGAACCCCAAAAATGGTATCCCATCGCAACGAGTTGAAAGCATTTTGCACGTCCAACAGAACAACTACAGAATCGTTCCTCGTGCCCCAGGGGTCGGATACTGTCTCATTAAACATGTAAACCACTTTAACTACCTCCTTGAGCTGATGTTTTACGTCTAAAACCGTATTAATTTTCTAACAGCCTGCCTCTGTTCTCGATGTTTTGACGAAGTCTGGCGTCTAGGACCTTCTCGAACAGCTTGCACAAGCCAATGGTCAGGCAGATAGCCTGGTAGGCGATCAATGAAGTGTTTTATCCTGGCTTGTTCAACAAAACTAGCCGGTATTCTTTCCTTGCTTGAGAAATGTATTCATTCGCCACCATGTCGTTAAGAACCCGAAGTATCTCAATTGGAGCCCTTTCCACAAGTATTTTAACGATTTGCTAGTCCCATATGCTAGGCTTGAGACCATATGCTAGTCCAGAACCGGATGAAATCCGGTTAGCATATGGTCTCAAGCTCCATCCAGCCGCAAGCAATTCTGGAATTTCTATACGAACAACCTCCTCGAAGACTATTTCCTCACAAGGTGAATCTGCACACTGCAGAAAAAGGGTGATGATGGATTTCTTCCCGAAGTTCTCGAAAGCCTTAGGGCTTTTTCCGAAGTATCTAAATTTTCTGATTCCACCAATATGTGTGTTTGAGCGATGACAAATTTTTCCAGTTGATCATAGTAATGACCGATACTCATTCACTGGATGTGAAAATATTAGCATATAAAAAAAATGTTAGCATCTCTGTCATAGCTTCGACCGCACCTTGGGTTTACTTCCGTTTCTCGTTACGGTCAAGAGATTTTTAGCAGAGAAACAATAGTCTAACCGAAAGCACTTCCTTCCTGAACACCCCTGTGTTCGTTAAACTCAAGCTTGTGGGAATAATAATAATAATAAAAATTAAAATCTGTTCAATTTATAAAAACTATCAGTCTATTATAATTTCTTCAGAGCAACATTGTGGTAGTTTGTACAGAATCCAGTTATTGATTTTTAGATTTCCAGTCTTGGCTTCAAAATAAATAGCAAATTTAATTTTATGTACATTGCTAGTCCAAAATATTCATTTCTCATCTACTACAATAAACTGTTATATAAGAGAAGGGAATATTTTATTGTGTTTTATTCTAAAACTCTTCAAACTAAAAAAAAAATTCCAAACAAAGATTATTTAAAGAATAACATTAGGTTGTATTGAGCAAATAACACCCACCTTTGAAAAGGGTCAAAAGTAAGGATTATTTACATAGTCTATATAACAGTATTTATTCTAATTTTGACTGCTTCGACAACATACCGATATATTTTTTTTAATGTAATTTACTGTCCAAAAATACTATTATCTTTTAATTTTTTCATATTTTTTATTTCACTTAAATTACCATTTTCAATTTAAAATTGATTAAAATGAGACCAGTGTTTCTGACAAATATTCATTGCAACACGAACATACTTACTGTGGTATTAAGATTGTGATAAAATAGTTTAAAATTTTTCAATCAAGTGGAATAGGTTCTGCTTAATTAAAGGAATTATTTTCACTTTGCATTTTTATGAGAAAATATTTAAAATTGTTATTTCTAAATATTTCATAAAATACCGAGGCTTTATTGTTTTCAGACAAGTTATAAATAACTTCGATTAATAAATAAACATTTACTACTTAGATGTTAATTTTTACTCTCATTTTTACTTAATTTTTTACAAAAAGATTTTTAACCCCAGCCTCAAGCTCAGAGACGAGGGTTATACATTCTTCTGATCTAGATGGGACATACAAGACAAGCTTGATAAGGAAAGAATCAATCGAAATATAACTACAAAAAAAAAAAACAGATTTTTGATGCTGTTTAAGTTCTTGAAATATGTTTAAGAAAAACTAATTTCAGATTATTGAAAAAAAAAACTTATAGAAAATGTTTTTTTTTTATGGGCATGTCTTAGTCCCCTTATTCAATTAATAAAAATTTATCATTTTTTTATAAAAAAAAAATTAAAATTCTTGCAAAAATAAGTAATAAAATCTGTTATTGGGGGTTTCTAAATTAAAGATTGAGTATAAAGAAAGAAGTCTGGGAATGGCACTACCTGACCTGAATACTTCCAAAACCTTTTTTTTTCTTTCTTTTTTGTAATTTTTTATATTTAAATTTGATTTTGAGGTCAGTAAAAGTAATGCTTCTTTTACACTGAAATAGAAAACGAGTTTTCTTTCAATTTTTAAAGAAGAATTGCCGTGAATGTAAATTAAATTGAATATAAATATTTTACTATTTAGTATACTATATTTTTATCAAATGTGTTGTTTCTACAGTTAACAACGCATATTTACATTACAAACACGTCTACTACCGACATTTCGTCAAAAAATAACCATACTTGAATAATGCATTTATGGGCAGAAAGTTGTACAATAAACTGTACTATAATCTCCTCTAACTGTGAACATATATTGAGCTTCGTACTACTGAGTGATTAAAAATTCTGTTGGATCTTTGCAACAAAAAGACGATAATCTGCGGTCTATTATTCACAAAGAGAAAAGCATTATTCTGGTTATGAACTACATACAACTTATAAACATGTTTGTTCCCTCTCTTTGGTATATTTAATATGTTATGAGAAGGTCGGTTGTTGTGGCAAATCTTAATAATGAATATGGATTTAGAATAGCTTCCGTTGGTGTAAACGAAGCGTTAAGACAGTGCGATCCGCTTCGGTGGCATTGTTGGTCAAACAACTCATACTCTTGTTTGCTTCCCAATTTCAGCTACTTCTATTCTGTACTCAAGACACGGACCCTATTAATGGACAAATATTTGTTTCTCATCTTATCTGAGAGATCTGCAATAAAACTGTAATTCAGTTTGTATTCGTTTACCGAATAATAAACATAAAATTCCATTCCACAAATGTATTTGTAAAAAAACATATGCATTGGAAAATATTGTTAGTATTTTTTTTTTTTTTTATTGAAGCTCATTAAATGTGGTTTAAAATAGTAACAGCTATTAAATTTTATATATTTTTTTTTTGTAAAAACACTTTCTATGAAAAATTCGCAGACTAATTTTATTTTGATAATTTAGTAGTACAGTTACATGGAAATTTAATTACACAATTTAAAAGTGTACAGATGTTTTACTTAGAAGTTGTATACGAAAGTTTAAGCCCTTAAATATAAAAACAGAAAATTTCACAGTTTCTTGATCTATTAGTTTTGCAACGAAACTAAATTTTTTTTTTTAAATCTACTTCTAGTCCTGTTTCTAATAAAATAAACTTGTATAAAACTAATGTTATGTACGCCTACATTCATGGCATAAAATTTAAAATCAAGTACGTTATGTGTAAACAGTAATTTTTTAAATTCGTTATTAAGGTTTATTTATTACTTGTATATATATATCACACAATATCTCAGCAGAAAAGTGGCACAAGCGGAAAAAATTTCATTTTTTATTATTCGGTCGTGTTAGAAAGTTATATAATTTTGAGTAAATCAATAATATGAAGAAAACGAACTGTTGGATGCATTGAGTCTGTCGTGAGGTGACGTATTACTGTGTGATAGGGTGACAACTGATACTTACTTCTTAATTTATGCACACTGTCAGAAGAAAAACATCCTAATCTTCACTTGAAACATTATTCTCACAAAAGGTAAGAAAATCTACGGTATTATTTGTATTATTACACTTTTCTTATGATTATATTATTATAGAATCCCGTTTTTGGCATTTTTTAGATATGCCAATTATCTGAAAAATTTATGAGGTTTGAAAAAATTTGTTATAAAATCCGTAAACGTGTTTTCTTCTTAAAATTTAGTATTAATGCTAGTAATTTTTGTCTTATTTTACAGTGGTGACGCTTCTGTTAAAAATTAATGTTAATAACGAAGTTATTGTAAAAGTAGTAGGATGTGACTGCATACATTTTTCTTTCTTCTTTCTTTTCAAGTCATTAATGGTTTTTATAATATTATTATAAATTCCCTATAATTCCGTATAACTGACAACAGTCCCTTTAAAACAATTTTTTGGACAGTTCAAAACCTTGACGTCATTTGGTATATGGTTGCTATACTATTCTCTGGCCTTTGGATTTTTCTCCTGAAGCTTTGATAAATTGCTTTGATTTTTACTTTTTCTTTAATTAGTTTTTATTCAATTTTTTCCCTTTGGAACCATCGTTAGGTATTGCATAAGAGGATGAAGATGAAAGATGTGCAACTTGTGAAAATTCCATTCCTGACTGGGATTCGAATCCGGGACCTTTTATTCAATTGCGTATGATCAAGGGCTGAGTCTATGTTTGGACCGCTGGGACGCTTGACGTTCTCATTGGGTGCACCGAAAGCCTCCAGGCGCAGAACTAACATGACGTCGATAATAACAACAATATTGTACGCCGCCCCTATTTGGGGCAAAACTGTTTCCATTAAACGAAACCTCGGTAGGCTAACAAGCATCCACAGAA
>JAAAKQ030218296.1:1277-11507 GCA_010016005.3 Zanna intricata | reverse complement strand
TAGATCGTGGATAGCGGTGTTCTTTGGTGATTGGGTTTCAATTAACCACAATTCTCAGGAGTGGTGGACCTGAGATAATCTTCTTCTTCATGTCTATATACATAAAAATTTATTTAAAATTCAAATATATTGTCGGTCGATGCCAGAATCCCGTTTTACGATTTAGCCACTTCGTTTTCTCGAATCATTGCTGCGACAATACATTTAATATCGTCTTCAGTAACGGGACTACCTATCCATTTCAAAATATCTTGCATTTTATTTTCCATATACACCGTGATGTTAGCTTTCACGAGATCTTCTGTAATGCGACCGTTTAATTCATCCGTGTGTATTACTTTCCAATTTTTATTTTAAGCGGTTCGAGTGCGTTTTTCATGGACTCTGCAGTTGCGAGTGCAAGTTTCTCTTTTTCATCTTCTACAGAGCTTTTGATGTTTACATCAGGGCTTGTTATCTCCTGTTTTAATTGTTCTAAACCTACAAACTTTTCAGCGACACTATTTGTGTATTCGTCAAACATATATGCTTAACTGGTTTAAACTTCAATGATAGGATCGGATACATTACACAATCTGTGTTTTTTTATATCATAATTTTCATCAGCTGTGGTTGAAAAACCTTCGCTTGTTAGATCTTTGCTACTTGTCTCAAATTGATTGCATCCGTGTCTTAGATAGGATCGGATACATTACATAATCTATGATGATTTATATCATAATTTCTATCAGTTGTAAGGGAAAACCCTACTCCTGTAGGGTTAGTAGTTTCGATAATAGTATAGTATAGATAATAATAATAGTAACAGAATAGATAATAATAGTATAGTATAATAGTAGTCTTGATAATAGTTTCATCAAAGGATTCGTCCTTCAATGAAACTAGGATAAATTAAATATTTATTTTAAATGCTCTCATTGTTTCAATTATCGATATATGATAAACTGTTACCTATCAAACTAAATAACAGTTTAATTATAGATGTACTTACCTTTAAAAATTAAGAAATCGCACTGAAGTAAATTTTATGAAGTTCCACTTTTATCACTATCGACATAAATAGCAAGAATAATGCTATTGTGCAATGAAACCATTCTTTTATAATTAGAGATAATAAGCAAGTCTATGCATCTTTAAACACAAATTGAAGCAGTGCTCTGCTTGCATGCTAATGTTATTCTGTTCAGAGAAATATATGCACGTTCAAACAAGTTCAAGCAGCATCCGTTACAAATTCTGCACTAATTTTTCAATAATAGTATTTTTAGCTTTTAGACATAAACAATATCAATATGCTACTCACTGAAAATGTTTGGCAAACGAAAAAATCGATACTTGAAATTTTCTATTAATTGGGTATTCAACAATCAATATTTTTCTCATACTTATAAGCAAAATGGTGCCCCGAACTAATGTATGGGTTACAATAAAAAATACTGTAATATATTCCCTTAAGTTAAGGTGAAGTTTTATTTTATCATACTTATACCTGCAAATTAATCACCTACACATAAATAACCATTTATTATGTAAAGTAGGATTTAGAAGGCTGTAAAAATAATGTCTTATGAAAACTGAAGTAATACTCTAAGTTTTAATAAAAAAATAATAACTACAATCCAAACAAAGGGAAAACAAATAATATAAGGATTGCAGAATATCAGTATCATAAATCAAGACTTTAAATAATCACTAAGTTATTATGTAGAGAAACAGAGCAGAAAGTGAAAGGTAGTATTAAGCAAAAAACGATTTAGTATCAATAATGGAATGGAAACAGAGATGAAAAATTCTAGTTGTCAAATTAATGTTGAAAACTTAGCTGGAGAAAATATACATACCATTTATAGACTGACCATTAGAAGTTTTCTTTCTAATGGATTTTTCTCTTTGATGGTTTTCTTTTTTAAATTTTAAAAATTATTTTAATTTGTTTGATAAAAAAAAGATATATCTTAAATATTTTGTTGATGTCTAACTTTTATTTGTTTTCTTGAATGGTTACACTTAAAAGTTTTTATGAAGATTGATCCAATCATTCTTGAAACCATCATGAACATAACGGCCATATTAACAAGTTAAATTGAAAATTATTTTTATGGAATATTGTATGTTAATTATGCTTAACCACAAACAAATACCAACAACAAACAAGGAAACTTGACTCATCATTGTCTTACTTTGATGATATTTAGAAACTGGTTTATTACATATAGCTTTGGCAGTTGATATTTTATCTTTGCTTCACATCCATATATCCCTAGGATGATTTTCCTTGAAACATTCTACAAATGGTACAGAATCATCTACCTGCAAGATGGATGTAGTTTACCATCTTAAACAGTTTTATTCCTTTTTAAAATCGATTAAATGTACAAAACAACTCTTGTTTGATGTACTTAACTTGAGTAAAATACAGAGACTTTCATGAATCTTGAAAATACATGAGTTTGATAAAATGAATTAATCTAATTTAACGAATTTGGTGATGTTACAATTTGGTGATTTACTAAACTTTCTAGAAGGGTTAATATAAAAGAAAACAAATTATACTAATTAAATATTTTGATCTGTTTATTAAGTTCTTTATTTGACTAAATTGTGATACCATTTTATCACATTTAAAATATGACTTTATAATTGATTTTGTGTTCCTTTTTTCCTTCTTCTTTTTCTTCATTTAAGTAATAACACAATATTATTTTCAAAGTACATAATATATTTATATTTATTTTAATATGTATAATCAGCAAGCAGTTAACGCCAAAATTTAGTCATATTACATATGGCAAAAACATAAAAACAATGATTATGTTACAGTTGTAATAACAAATTAACAATATTATTTAATTAACAGTATTGAAATTACGCCAAAATTTAGTCATATTGTATACTTCAAAACAGTATAATAAAATAATAAGAAATGTTTTAACTATTAACACAGATATGATAAGACAGCTATTTGTTTAACAGAGTAAACGAAAGTGTAAAATTAAGTGCAGTACATTTTTTTTAGATCATTAACATGACAAAACATATTATGGCAGTATTATATAAAAAAATGAACATGACTATAGTTTCTTCTTTATTATTTACAGTTAAATAAAATGATAAACCTAAAAATACGATAATAAATTATTTATTAACAGTAATAAAAATATAACATAACGAAATATTGCAAGTAGCATTATACTTCATGCGCAATAGCTGTAATAACAATATGGTAAAGTTTAAAAAAATAGAAAAGAACATGTAAGGAGAAACAGTTTTGTCAAATACATAATTGCCAACTTTTGTAAAAAAAAAATTTTAACTTGGGATTTAATATGAAAAGATGAGGTTATAGAGAAATGGAAAATAATAAAATAAGTATTAAAAAAAAAAATTAATAAGGTCAGACGCTCCAGATCATTATGAAAAGGAAGAAGAATTGTGTTGGTTATGTAATTAGAAGTTAAGGTTTAATTAGTTATCTTAAAAGGACAAATAGAAGGCAGGAAAAACTGAACTAACTGATTTCTTAAGAAGCACAAAGATACAAGTAATTAAAAAAAAAAAGCAATGAACAAAAAGTAGTAGAGAAGATAGAATGGATGTGTCATACATCTGACTTAGGACAGAAAGACAAACTATATTTCACAGTACAACAGAAATAAGGATTACTAATATTTATTAACCAAAGAAACTTACCTATCACAATTTGAATTTTTAAGGTTTTCTTAAAGAATATATGAATAAAAATTCAAACTTTATATTGCAAAATAGACAAAAAAAATAAGTTAAAATATGATCCATTTGCTCCTTACAAGACTAAAGATTTGGTTAGATTAGGTGGAATCATAATCTATTATGATGTGATAAGTGAAAAACTTAGGTAACTAGGTAATTTGCTATTAATTGGGCAAGTATGAACTGAAGAATTTTATTCTTCTGCTCACAAGAGAAATATGCTGTTTATGTTTTGTTCCACCCTACTTTTATTTAAATTAAAATTATTTACAGGAAAACAATTTTTTTTCTATAAACATAATGCAAAAAACAATTTTAATCATTATATAAAAAATATATAATTCAAACTCTGCAAGAATTAGAATGCAAGTTTGGATAAGTTCTTTCGTTGCTGGTTCAGTATTTACAACAAAAAAAACCTATGATGTATATGGAGAACAGAGATATGTAGTGTGTGAAAAAAAATTCAGAAAATTTTAAATATACAATAATTAAATCCATGAATAATTATATTTTTCTCCTTTCTACAGAAATATTTGCAATTTTACAAATTGCAAAAATTTTACACCATGACAGCACTCAAATTTATGGCAGAATATAAAAATTAATATATTTTTGTAAATTATTTTTGAATATAAATGCTCACTGTCCGTAAGCAATACCTATTACCAAAAACAAAGCAGAATTTATAGTATGCAAGTGACAATGATCAATTCTATCAGGTAATGTAAGAATTAAATCTGAAGTCTTGTAGAGTATTGTAGGTGGAGTCTAGGAGGGTGTACATTAAGTGATAAAACTATACATGTGTATAAGTGTTTTTGACATAATTATTTAAAACTATAAATAAACAATGAAGAATAAAACAGATTTGAGCTGCAAAGAGTCTATCATTAATTACTGTAATACACAATTTTTACAGCTTTGAGACTAACTTCTTCAGCTATATCATAGAAATAACACAGACCATCATTTTATTACAACAAAACATTTACCAACACATGTTTATTTGCAAGATAAATAAATTCAATTCTTTCAAAGGGTAGTAATTCAATTATAAAAGTAAACTAGATATATTTATTTTTTGAAAAAAGAAAAAAAATAATAAATTTCCTGGAGTCTTTTCTCTTGAACCTTTTCTGGAACTTAACAAAAATAAAAAAGTTGGTAACTATGCAAACATTTGACAAAATAAAAATCTAATTCAAATTATAAATATTAAAAGAATTTTTGTTAATATTTAAGATGAAATATACATATCAGAAAATAAAAGAGGTTAACCTTATTCACTGTTGAATTTTTTAACAATCTTAATCAAGCTATGTAACACACATTAGCTTAAATAATATAAAAAATAATAATTTTTAAGAAATATATGCAATATGATTTGTGAAATGATAAAGAATAATTAAAAAGCAGTTCAGGATAAGCAGAGTGTACAAGTTTTATTTATTATTATTCATTTAATAATAAAAATAACTTCTATATATTTAAACATAAACTTCTATTATTTTAAAGCAACATACATTTCATAAAACTGAACTGTATCATGTGATTAATTCTTAATTATACGTATTTATATACATTAACAAGTTATTATTAACATGTTCTATAAATAAATAGTACATAATATTAAACTATAATAATTATATAGAGCCTCAAAAGTCAGTCAGTGAGGCAAGTCTAAAATATGCATATGACTAAATTCTGACGATAAACTGCATTACATTATTATCACAAAGTAGTGCAATTCATTCACTTTGACCCCACATACACACAATATAACATGCACATGCATATACACACACAAAAATATAATAATAATAATAGCAATAATAATAACAATAGTAATAATAATAATAATTTAACTATTTCAAAACACATTTTGTGATGATACGCTTACTTTTGGATTTATCCCTTTTAAAATAATTTTCTCTAATCTGTTGTTTTACACCTTAAAAATATAATCAGGAAGTAAATTCTTAATAAAATAAAAAATTATATCAGAACTTTACATTAAATGAGATTTTTTTATGGTAAACTTTTAATAGTTAATATATCACTGGTGTATTTAAATAATTAAAATTTAGGAAATAAATATTAAACATTTATTTTATAAAATTTCAGATAATTAATTGTTTTCACAGTAACTGAATTATCATAGTGAGTTCATCTTTTTATATTGAAATGAAACAATAATTTGTTTTTCTGAACTGAAAAAGTTTATTTTATTGTAAATATTAATGGGAGAAACTATGTGTATATAGAAATTGTAAAATTCGTGACAGTTACTGAATTTTTCTGTAAAGTATAGCTAGTGATTTCCTTCTTGTATTTATTTAACAGGTATTTATTATTATATATAATTTTTTTTACTATATTAATAATGCATATAATTTTATCTTATTAAAAATATTTTTTTTTCCTTTGTGTAAGTTAAACCAGCTATTCCAGCTTTTACAAAATTTGAGTACCTTATTAGGTTACATGTTTCAGTTTTATGTCCATCTTTTCAATGGCTAACCTAGATTCCTCCTACCCATCAGTATTTATTTGTGTTTGAGGAGACTAGACTTATCCATTCTTAAAACCTGATCCTTTTATCAAATACTGTAAACAACCTAAGTGATAATCAAAGTTCTTTTCATATGACTTCATACAATACTAACAAGCCTAGTGACCCATTTGAATTTTCTTAAGAAATATATTTCTGAAGCCTAAGTGAATGACATATCTCTTTTTTTTGTAAGTATCCAATTTTCATTATGTAAAGAAGAAGCATGAGAAAAGACATTATTAAATTAAACCTAAATCTTATTTCCTTTTGAGTGAAACTTTTTAATCGTACATTTATGGTACTGTATTTAAACTTAAACTGTTTATCTTAACCTGTACAATGTGTCCAATCAATAGTACCAACACAATCAGTTTTATATATACAATATAGTAAAAGAACTATACGATTGTATTTTCTATATCACAACAAGAGATAAATATTAGAAATTAAACTCCAAAAAAAACATCTTTGACAAACACTGCTCTTTAATATAGGATAATTACTAATAATGTACTGTTAGGATTCCAACACAGGGTCATACATCTAAATCGATTCAGCCATTGAGCTACTACAGTGGAACATACATATGTATGTTATACAAACATACATTATTATTTAGAGTTTATGTTTCCCTAAATTTATTACTCTCCTTTTTCAGCAGTCCATTTCTGAGTATATCAGTTAATTTTTGTTCTAGTTTTGTTCCATTGTGATTTTATATTATACTAACAAATACCCCATTTGAATTTTGAAAATCTGAAGATTGATTGTAAAGATATAACAACATTTCCAAATAATTGTGATCTGTCAGATCAAGTGTATGGCTGATGCATGCAAAAGTTAGCCTTCAATCTATTAACAAATACTTGGTTTGAAAAATATGTATCCATCTATAGTTACAAACATCTATAGTTCTATCTATAGTTACAAAAAAATGGGTTCTTAAAAGAGTAGATTTATTTATTTTTTGACAGCTCTTATAGTATTGGTTAGTTAAATGATTTCACTAATCTCAGTCCTGGCTTCTTCATTTGGGGAAAATTATAAAGTATTAAACCTTAAATAAACATAAGACAATGATAACATAAAAATGTTTATTATCAAAAATAATATAGCAGAAATAAGCAAGAATTTGAATATGGATATCACTTGTTAATAAATAATATTTATACATTAATAAAACTATACTTCTGGATAAATACTTTGGTTAGTGAATGAAGAATCTTGAGAGTGAATGGTTTGGTATGAATAAGCATCAAATAAATTTATATATTAAATAATGTGTACAATAAGCTTGGCTTAAAATACCAAATTAACTGATACATTTTTTTATATGATTAATTTGCATTATAAGCTTATTGTTTATACAAGATAATTTAATATTTTAAAATTTTGTAGCGAGTGAAAAAATGCCAAATCTGATTGGAATTTAGACCTGAAAACTGCCGATTGAAAGGTGATATTACTATTCTGCTGCAGAAGTAGTTTTCTTTAAAGGTAATCAAACCCTTTCTTTTCAATCTATTTACACTTCTATTTGGTTGGAGTTGGTGAAAAAATTGAGCTTTTTTCTTAATGAATTAATTAAGCACAGAAGCTTTGAAGCTTGTCTATGGGAATATGAAAACAAAATGTTAGTAGTGTATGAAAAATGCTATACCTGACTGGGATTCAAACCTGGGATCTCTATATGAAAGACCAAGACACTACTACTACTAATCCACCATAGAAATCAGCTTTCTGTTTATTATATTTTTTTAATATTTATATATATTATTAAAATAAATTATTTTATATATATATATAAAATGTTGGCTGGAAGAGAAACTGAAAAATTACATTTTTTTTTAAGTTTTATTTAAATAATCTAAAAACTGACAGTGAGATGGCAAAAACCAAACAGAATTTTTTCCAAGATTTATACTGTATATGACAAAATAAGAATACAAAATATAAATCCATATAAAGTGAGCTGTTTAGTGAAAGAATAATTTCCCTATTAAATTTATTAATTTTCAAAATAATTTGATTAATATATAATCATTCGCAGTATATTGTAATATATGAGTCTCATATAAGTAAGAACTCTACGAGAATGTGTATAAATGAGACATTTTTTGTGTTGCTACATTTTTTCTTCTAGGCTGAGGCAAATGAGATGTAGTGGATTGTAATAGCAAGATATCCTTCCAGATGGCAACTTACTAGAGAAAAAAACTGCTATTTATTAGTTATTTATTTATGATCTTCCAATCTGAATAAAATATTTATTTATTTATTTACTGAATGAAAGCAAAATTATTTCAAAATTATTATTTCAGTGCTTAAAATATTTACATCTATCATGTAATTTCCTATTTTTTTTTTCCATCCACATTTTATTTTCATGAAAATCACAGAATTAAACATCAATTCACTTGATTTTTATAGAATAAACTGAAAAAATGAATCTTTCATAAGATAAAACAGATAACAAATGATTCGCAAAGGAAATATGAAATATATTTTGAAAAAGATAGATACAGATCAGATGCTGGACTGATTTTTCTCAAATAAAAGAAAGGTTAAAGATAAAGAGAACTTGTTTTTGAGTAAAATTTGATTTTTCAGAAATTAGAAAACTACATCTTTCACATATACCATAATATATATATATTTTTTTTTTTTTTAGAAAAAATAACTTGTTATTTTTCTCATTCTACATCTGTATTTCAAATTGTACTTGTAATTGTATTTCAAATTGTACTCACAACACTAAAAAAAAAAGTAAATCTTTAAAATATTCTAGTAGAATACAATTTGTGTGAACAAAGCATGATTTTTTTGCAACTGCATTGCAGGATAGTTAATAGTAAATGTTATAATTAAAACAACTTATAGGCAAGCTGGTTAAGCCCCAAAAAATTATTACTGTATGGTAATACAACATTTTATCAATTTTTAGATTTATATAAATAAATTTTCATAAAGAAATGAATCCTTTTTTTTTTTAATAAAAACAACAAATATTTTTCAAAAAAATTGATAAAAAAACAAACATTTTTTGAACATTTAAACAATTTTTCTATCTTTTGAATAAATTAATTTAATGATAAAATAAAGCAAGCTAATGAAAGCTAGTATTTTATTTTTCACTAGTCTGAATTGGGGATAGAATTTGGAGGTACAAAGGTGATATATACCATAAACAGATTAAGTAAAAAATCTGATAACACTTTACGAAAGATATTACCTGAATACAAGGAAAACAATCTTCTACATATCTACACATTTTGATGTACAATATACTCGTATGCTACTCTTGTCAAATTATTTCTTCCCATTAATATCCACAACTATAGAAAAAATTACTAGAGCCCAGTTTAAAGTAAGTAAATATAAAATTGTAAAAAATATATGCATAAATAATTAAATAAGAATATTAAGTAAAATAATTAAAGGTCAAACTAGAAAAGAGAAATAAATAAATAAATTTCATATTAAAATTATTTCAATTATTTAAGATTGTATTTCCTGATTTTTAACTTGACAAAATATTTTTTGAAGAAATGCATTATTAAAATGAAAAATTGCAAATAATCACACTCAATTGGTTCCTTTCATAATTTCGTTTTCTCAATCTTTAAATCCACTACATGCTAAGGCACGCTAGATAAGTGTGTACATAAATTACATAAAAAGTTTAAATCACAAAAAAGTTAATGAGAAAAGGAATAAAATCCAAGAATATTGATTAAGTAATAAATTCAACCATGGTATTAAACAAAGTTTGTAAGAATGTGCATGAAAATGTATCATTACATCTTCATCCATAATTTATAAATAAACATGTTCTCATAGACAAGTTTATTATTATTTTATTAGCAAAAATGTTATATTTTTGCTATTTACATTCTTCAATTCACTTCGAAAGGTCGCACATATGAATATATATATATATATAT
>JAAAKQ030218285.1:0-11507 GCA_010016005.3 Zanna intricata | reverse complement strand
TTCCTCATGCAGAGAAACCCGTCGTGAGGAAGTCGTCCTCTGTCGATTGCGGATAGGGCATACAAGGGCTACCCACGGGTACCGTATGTCTGGAGACCGAGCACCACACTGTATTAGATGTAACTGCCGACTAACTGTTAATCATATTTTGACTGATTGCATATGTTATTCGGCATTACGTCGCAAATTTAAACTATCTAGCAATATTCGCCAGATCTTAAAAAAACGTTGATACTATGATAGATAGGGTTCTGATATTCCTGCGACATATAAATTTTTTTAATAAAATTTAAGATATTTGTTTTTTTTCTTTTTTTGTTATTCGTTAAAGGGCCTTACGGATTTTTAACATTACTTATATTTTAGTTTTTTTTTATTTTATTAAATATGTACTGTGATATTAGTTTTAAATTTACCTGTCCTTAGTTTTAAGTTTTAACTTAGTTTATCTGTGATATTAGCTTTTAGTTTTAGTATCTAGTTTTAGTTTTAACATTTTAATTTTATCTTCTATGATATTAGGTATAAGGTTTTAGTAAAATTAGTTTTCTTAATTTTATTTTACTTATTTATTTTTTTGTTTGTTTTAATTTTAATGTTTTTAATACTTTTTTTATTTTTTTAAATTACCAATTGGCACTTTATCCGGGCGATAATAACACGATAGTGTTTTTCGCCTTGGGAAAAAAAAATTGTACATGTTTTAAAAGTATTACTCAACCAAAAATAGAAATAAGAAGAGCAGCAAAGTAGAAAAGTAGTAAACAACAAGATTGAGAGAGTGGCTACTGCATGGAACATAGAATGCTCACAAATTATATTAATTCTAGATTGCATTCCTGCTTTATCACCGCTCAAATTGAACCTGTTGTCGTATCCCTGCCCTCTGATATCCTGCAAATTTAAACCCAACTCATTAAGTTCTCCAATTATAATATCAGACATTTGTTTTCCCGCGGGTCTTTCAACTGGTAAGAAGCCTAAAAAGCTTTTGTTCATTTTAATTTCAACATCAGCATCAAATTTATTAATTGAAACATATCTGATTACAAAAGGCATTTGGTCTACCTTACTAATGTCACATGCTCTTTCATAATGGGATCAAATTCAGATAGCAGCTCAATTATTTTTAAGAAATTACCGTTATTATACTCAAACAACTTGTCGCTTGTACCTTGAAAAGCCAGACCACTGTTACCAAGTATTTTAGTAATTACTACGATTCATAGAAGCACCTCGTTCCAATGATTTCTTTCGGCATTAATAATTTTGGAGTGGCCGCATCTATAGTTTTAAAACATTTTAACGCGTCCTGTGGGTGTAAATTTGTTCAGTCTTTCATCCGGTGATGATAGAGTCATAGTGCCGTCAGTTCCAACTGATTCTGAAACTTCGTCCATTTTTTGTCATTATCATCCTCTGACGATTCCGTATTTTCTTTTATAACCAGACTTGATGTTTGATTCTCAGAGTCGTCATTTGCTTTGGTGTGGCGCGAGTGGTAGCGTCTCGGCCTTTCATCCGGAGGTCTCGGGTTCGAATCCCGGTCAGGCATGGCATTTTCCACACACGCTACAATTCATTCATCTCATCCTCTTAAGATATAATCTAACGGTGGTTCCGGAGGTTTAAAATAAAAATAAAAAAATTTGTTTTGGTAAAACTCTGGATATCATTTTTTAATACGCCAGCTTGTTTTTGTTTTTCGGCTTCCTTTTCCAGCCTTTTTTTCTGTATTGGTAACCTGACAGTTTTCTTTGACCGTCAGACATTCTGAAAGAGGCACGCACATACTCAAATTAAACAATGTAAACTATAAAATAATATAAAAATAAAAAATAAAGATATATCCTTGTTCTAAATAAGCTAAAACCGTAATTAAAATAACTTCAAAATTATATTCTGTCAGTCGACATAAAAAAAAATTTATGCCCTACACAAAATATTTCTCATATCCTGTGAATGTAAAGAAAGTCTAGAGTTATAATATATGTATTTTATAAAAAAATATTTCAGCAAATCATAAATAGTCATTAAAAACAATTTTATAATTCTTGATTTTGAGATTTTATTCAGTTCAATTATTCAATTATATTGTTATAAAAAGCGTTTTATCGAAGCAATGAACTTAATAAATGTCTTACATTATTGATTCAAATAATTCTTCATAAAACAAAAATATAAATAATTATACCAATAAAATACATTCAAATTTGATACAATATTTTATTGATTCAATAAACTGCCTTTTTGGATAAAAACGCTTTCACTGTTTCGATTCGATAATCGATTTACGATAAACTAGTATATATCAAACTACAACAAACCGTACATGTACTTACTTTTAAAAATCGCACTGTAGCAAATTTTATGGACTTCCACTTGTTATCACTACCCACAAGCAGCAAGAATAATGCTATTGTGTATTGAAACCGCTCTTTTATAATTAGAGATAATAAGCAAGTTTATGCATGTTCAAACACGAGTTGAAGCAGTGCTCTTCGTGTGCTAATGTTATTCTGTTCAGAGAAGTATATGCATGTTCAAACAAGTTCAAGCAGCATCCTTTCCAAATTCTGCGTTAATTTTTCAATAATAGTGTAAATATCGTTAGCTTTTAGATATAAACATAAATACGCTACGCACTGTAAATTTTTAGCGAACGGAAAAATCAATATGTGAAATTTTCTATTAACTGGGTATTTAAGACATCAATATTTTTCTCACTTACAGCTAAAATGGCGACCCAGAAAAATGTCCGGGTTACCTGCCCCTAGAGTGGGAGCTGACAGAAGTCACAAATTCAAATTTGAAAATTTGTAGGCCGGCTTATCTGAAGTTGTTAAACCAAATATGAGTAAGTTAAATATGAGTATGTGCCAATGCACATACATACACAGTCACATGTGAATGAATAGAATTTATTCCCCCTTTTTCTCATGTTTCAATATTCCATGAACCCTTAAATAAAAATTTAAAAAAATTTTAAAAATGGAAAGGTTATTTTTTACAAAATTACCACGCTCTACCCAAGTTATAAAATATTCTGCTGACATAACTACTGGGAAAGTAATATAATAAAAATAAAAGAATAGAAATCCCTTGTGGTCATGGATTTCTGTCAAGACTGTAAACAAATGAATATAATAACAGGTAAAAAAATGATTAAGTCTACATCAGAAAATACTTATACAACTCAGTTTGTGGGCCCTACAATGCTACTGCATAATTCAAATAATCTCAGTTATAGAGTAAGCAATCCAATCACACTCTATTTGTTTTCATAAATATTTAATAGCCCCTGCTCATGTCATTTTTATATAATAGTTGTGTGCTGAAGTACATCTTATTTAATCATTAATAAAATGAGTTGAAAAAAGTTGTTCAAAAATAGTGGAATAATGATAAGCATATAGTAGACAATGGAGTAATTGGATTCATCTTATATGTAGGAACTGTTTGTAACAATGTAATAGTTCAGGGATGAAATTCTTTGTTTGTAAACTGACTAATGGGATACAGACTTTATTACTGTATATAATTATGAAACACAGTCACAATGTAACAATCTGAAAAAAAAGTAAAATAGGAAAAATAAAAGTGCTACCAGCTGGACTCCACAATAGTAATCCTGCATCTAAGCTAATGTGTTAATGTGGCTTAGATTAAATCCACATTATGGATTGATTTAATGTGTAACTAATTTACTGTTTGTCAGAAGATATTTTTCCATGTGATCTCAGGCAACTAGAAGTTGTATAAACTATCCTTAGTAGTACTGCTAGTTCATTTTTATACTATTTCTAAAGTAAAGACTAGTAAAAGTAACACAGATGATCCCACCATGTAATATAGAACTAGTAAAGTAGCCATGTGCGATCAACATTTGCAAGTGAGGCTAATAATTTCATATTCTTTGGTGAGGATTAGTCTAAATGGTTAACATAATTCAGTTGGATACCTCACACCACACAATTTTGGGGGTATTCAAGGATTTTCTTTAACAAAGTTAAGCATCACCTCTTAGGTGGCTCTTTAGTATCTGGAAGAAAAGTAGTTTTTTACACCATATATTTAAGATGGTCAGTGACACAGTGACACAAATCAATGATCAATAATGTGTTTCTGCTTATATAAGGTAAAAATAACCTGATGTTCAAAAGAGTTTTAGAAAGGACAGATGCCTAAGATAACCTGGAGAAGTCTGCTTATAATCTAAAAAGGGCAAGATGTACATCTTTCATAGAAGCTATTTGCATCATTTCTCAAGCTTCAATGTTTCATACCTCAATGTTCTTCTCACTGGTCCTTCAGTTAATAGAGTGTCTCTTTAATGGTTAATAACCCGCCGGATTAACCAATAATGGTTTAATCAGCCATTCCTTTTCCTAATCCTTTTCTCCTGATGGTTTTCTATAAGCTTTTTGTTAGATGTCCATTAGATTAGCATTAAAAATATGGAGACCAGTTTGCAACCTTCATAAAAGTATGGTATGATAGGATCTATTCTAATGGACCTCTCCAACAACTCTTTTCCTATTTATTTAGTTTTTGTAAAAAAAAACCCTAAACTAGGCCTAAGATACCCAAGTTTAGGAAATCTGATCTAGTAATTCTTTTTAATATGAAACATTACTTAATTTCATAACTAATGGTATTTAAGGCATGATGTGTCATTCACCTTGCTCAATTTATGTAACTTTTCTCACTTCCAAAGACTGTACACCTACTACAGATAAGTTGATTTAAAAGACTATCCATTCAGTCATAACAAATTTTAAACCGTTCTGACCTGGATTTGAACTAAAATCTTGAATTAAAAAGTAAGAGTTCTATCGGTAAGTTATCCCAGGTCCCTAAATTATATTTAGATACACATAAGTGAATGTATTAATAACTATAATTAACTGTAATGAAATCAATGAAGACAATTTATAATAAGATTTTTTGAAGATTCTGGCATTGAATGTGTCCATTGACTAAAGTTTTTATAACTATTTATATTTCAAACGACTGCTTGATAGTTTGTTATTACAGCGAATGATACAAGGGGGTAAATAAGTGGTGATAAAGAGGTAAAGAACAATTTAACAGATATAATCTAAAGAAACACAAAAAGTAAAAGATCCTTCTTAGGATGATAAACTGTATTTCTTGATAACTTAATAGTATCACTACAGATATCTTAGCCGGCAACATTCTAGCATAAAAAGGATGTGAAGCAAATGATATTGCAACTGTGGAAACCATGATCCCTGATATAACAGTTTCTCAAAGATAAATACTGAGAACAACAAATTCCAAAAAGATGATGGTGTAGTTTTTCGTTATGGATAATTCAGTGCTGGAAACCTCAAGGCTTATTAATATAATATGTGATAATTATAATACATAAAAAAATGTCAAGGATAACTGGAATTTGAACCAGAATATTCAATAACGAAGATCAAGGTGATTTCACAGGGATCAAAAAAATTCAATGATACTTTTCCCTTAGTATGAGAGTATACATGTTGCTTCCACATAGCAAATCGGCAGTTTTATTCATGACTAATGGTGACAAAGTTGTTCAACTGATATCTACAACATATTTTCCATAAAGTTGTTATAAATTTAAATAAGTAACTCACTTCAATTTGAGTATTATTTAGACCATAATTACATTCACAATCAGTAACAATTTGTCATTTTACACTATTTGTCATAGTATTTCTTATGGGTTTATGGCTGAAATATCAGTGACATTAGTCAAGCTGCCTTTTCTTATAGTAGTGTGTTTATTAAATTGAAATCAAAAATAATTAAATATTAAATCATAAATAATTATAACTGATTATATAATGTACTTTTGTGAGCTGCTAAAATTGATTTTATTTTCAATAAGCTTTAAATCAATTTGAAACATCTGAATAAAATACTAAGTTTGCTGAGAGTATTATTAAATATGTGTTACACTTGTGTTTATTAAATATTATATTTTGAGGCTTCTACAATAAATCAGAAATTTTCAGGATACAAAAATGGCATCTGTCTGATAACAGTAAACATAAATCGCATTGATTAATATTTAATTAATTCAACATTACCATGAATTTATTGTGCGTATGCATGACCTTTATTTATTTATCTATTTTTTTAAAATAAATAGTTAAATCATATTAAAAATAAATAGGTAATCATACCTTATAAATAATTAAATATTTTTTATTCAAATGAGTATAAAACTATACATCAATCATCACATCATGAATAGAAGGCAATAAAAAGAACCAATCTGGTTTTTGTTAAAAAAATTCCAATAAAACAATGAGGAAATTTTTATCAAAGTAATAATAAATAAATTAAAAAAATTGTTATAATTAATAAATGGAAATAGTAATAATATTAAATAAAAGTTATCAAAATATATAAAGACTGTAAAATATAAACAGTATAAAAATAGAAATTTAAGGATGTTAACTACACAATATATGAATAAGTGTATTAATATATATGAAATAAGGATTCTGGAAGTCTAAGTTTGTTAAATTAGCATTATTAAAAAAATTACTGAATAAAATTATTTTCATATTTGCACTTATTTTGTTTGGACGATCTTTTACATTATTTGGCAATTTATTAAAAATAGTAACAGAAGTGTAAATAGTTTATTTATTTATTTATTTATTTTTTTTTTTTTTTGTAGACAGAAGCATAATTTGTTATATTCAAATTCTAGTGTATGGTTTGATTAAAATGGTTATTGTTAATATTTTTTTTTAGAAATAACTTAATTATTTTTGAAAAAAGAAAGATAAATAAATAAAGTTCATACCTGCGTACTATAAATTCATGGTAATGTTGAATTAACTAAATATTAATCAACATGATTTATGTTTACTGTTATGAGACAGATGTCAATTTTGTAGCCTGAAAATTTGTGATTTATTGCAGAAGCCACAAAATATAATATTTAATAAATATAAGTGATAATTCATTCAGTATTAACATCTGTACTGAAAATAGTAAAATGGTCAATTATAATGTAACTTCCATCTTGGTGTCCTTCTTGTAGTTATGCAAATAGTGTTTTTAACACATGGAATATGCAGCGGCAGGCCATTTTCATTCCTTAGTTTCTCTAGTTTTCCTGTCACTAAATTATTATTTTTTGAGAAAAGCCACATCATTTTCAGGAAACTTGAATTCATTTTAGGGCACTTATAACCATCCACTTATGAAATCTAACAGATATTTTATTATAGACATTTTGATCGTATATGACGTTTAAAGTAGAAAAAATTCAATAAAAAGATTGTTGTTATTAAAAAGGGGTTCAGGTGAAATTTTTAAGTTTCTGAAATGAACGTATATTATTATTGTGATTAATTTAAATGTATTTCAAGGTTATACATGTGAGAAAAATATATATACAAGGGATATCTCTATAAAGTAAATATCGCATGGAAATTTCTCTCCTTGTCGCTCATGGCCACGCTAGAAATGTGCACACTCCATTGTTTTCTGTAAGTTGTCGCATTGTAGTATCTTTGATCACTTAAGAGTTATGGAGTTTTAAAATGAATATGAAAATCGATGTTGCCGCCGACTGTAAAATAGATGGTCATACGATTTTTAAACCATCGAAATCGGAACTACGATAAGGTATTACTTCAGAGGATGAATTAGAACGATATGTATGAACGTGAATGATGTGTAGTTTTGTACAATCTCAGGTCGACCACTCCCTAGAAGTTTGGTTAATTGAAACCCAAATACCAAAGAACACCCGTATTCACGATCTAGTATTCAAATCTGTATAAAAGTAACTATCTTCAGTTGGATTTGAATCTTAGAACTCTCGCCTTCGAAATCAGTTGATTTGCGAAGGTCGCGAGGTCACGTTAACCACTAGACCAGCTCGGTGGGCTCGACAACATTGTCCTGCTGCACTATAACGCACACCCACATGTTGCGGTACGACATGTGATTTACTGGATGGGAAATTTACTATCTTACACCAAATAGTCGGGACTTAGCTCCTTTTTTTTTTTATTACCATTTGTTTGGGAAATTTAATGATATTTGAGTGGTAAGCAGTTAGCGGATGCCGATCAACTTAAAAATGCTGTTATTCAGTGGCTAAATGGACTGGTGGTGGAAGAATACGACGAGGGTATATTGAAACTGGTGTATCGCTACGAAGTCTTAATTTATGTGGCTATTATGTAGAAAAGTAGTATGAGATATGTATTTTAAGAGAAATAAAAAATATTTATAGTTTTCAGAACAATATTTTTCACAATGAAACGAACTTTACTTTGGAGATAACCTATCGTAAAACATACAAAAGTAAATTACCAAGCCTGACCACGATTCAAAACCAGACCTTCTGATAGAAATAAGAAGACTACCGCTTCACCATGGAGATAAGCAAAAGTAGGAAAAGTATTGGTAAAAATGGCTTGAACTAAAATTTTAAAAGTAAGATTAAAATTAGCAATTAGTCAATCAAAAATATATAATAAAAAAAAAAATTGTCAAATAATTTTATTGTTAATTACATTAAAAAAGAGTGACTTATGTAGTTTTTTTTTTTTTCACCTCCGGAATCACCGTTAAGTTATATCTTCAGAGGATGAGATGAACGAATTGTAGCGTGTGTGAAAAATGTCATGCGTGAGTTATGTAATGAATCTCTTGTTAAACTACTATGTATTAAAACATTATTTCAGTAATAAGTATGAATATTAGAAAGTAAGATGGAAAGCACTATTGCTGTCTAAAATTCCATTAGCTTATGTCATCCGTTAATGCATAAAAGAATCAAAAGAGAATGCCTGGCAATTAGCCATGGCCATGCACAGTTCTGTTACAGATACAATTATGTTACAATAACATTTTGTTTTTTTTTGTTCTTGCAGATATTTAACACCTGTTTAGTTAAAACAAAATGTACAACATATTTATCATATTAAGAAATTTAATGTAAAAGGGCTAAATATATTTTTAAAACATATGGACACTACCACAAACCATAACACACACCCACACACACAATTGTGTAAATATGCACATACTGACAAAAGTTATGAACTTAAATAACACTCAAACATAGTACAATGTAAGACAATTTTGAATGAATTATAAATAGAATTAAAAACTTTTATAAACCTAATTTTTTTTATTATTAGTCATGCGAATTGTTAAGAGCTATATTTTCCAATCTTTACATTTCTGAGCTAACCTCAAAAAAACTGAAACATGGTGTTAAGCAAAACCTCATTCTCCAAAAACTAGAGTACAAACTTAATGTTAATTAAAAAATCACTGATATCGTAACTTGTTAAAAATAAAAATTTATGTTTCACCATTACCAGCAGCTGAGATAATACTATTTGTAGAATTGATCTAAATTTTCTTCTTTCAAAGTTTAATATAAGGAATCCCAAAGTTAATTAAGTATCAGACTAAAGTTGGAAATATGAAAAGTCAGGTAATACAAATAATTTGAGTATATTTCTCTATACATAACACTGAAATGAAACGACTGGCATTCGATAGGGAGTCTTGGAGAGCTGCATCAAACCAGTGAAATGACTGAAGACAAAAAAAAAAAAAAATAACATGTTAAGGAAAGACCAATGGTTTTGCACCATTTATAAGATGCCATCAACACAAACTCCTAAAATGTGGTATTGCTGGATAGTGGATTACCCTCTAGGTGTGCATCAAACATATTTAAAATGAAAAAGGAAGTATTGAAAGTACAAAAAAAAGTCAGTCACAATTCAAATCTCTTTCACAGGCTCATTGAAGTGTCCAGTCACCAAAGACATGCCACATCCAGTCGCTGTGATACAACCAGAATCAATACTAATGTACTAATATTTTGTACCAACTTTATTTTTTATTTTTCCTAATACTCTATATAGTTTGTATTGCAACATTTCAATCATTGTACATGAGTCTATTTCAATCATTATACATATGTATACTTCAATCTCTGTACATTTATCATGAGCAATATTAAGTATTTTTTATATTAACTAATGTTCATGAATGTACTTATGAACAAACCAGTGAATGTACTAATGTTTTGTAGTAGTTGTATTTTTCATCTATTCTAATGTTCTGTGCAGTTTGTTTCTTAACATTTTAATCATTGTATTTACTTTTCTTCTGTTTAAAAATAAATTACTACTGCAGTTAACGTGATTTGTTTTTATTTTTACTGAATTTAAATTATGAAATCTTCACACAGGTTAGCTTGTGTAATTTATTCAAACAAAACAAATAAAACAAACATGAATATAAAAACTTTGTACCTATTCCACTGATAAAGGTGTCCAAAAATGAATACTTTTTAGAATTTTTTTGAAATATAAAATATTTGTTAAATACTTTTAAACAAACTGTGTAAAAATTTAGAGTTTACTATGTGTTTAATTTAGTTTTAGAGTTCATAGGTGAACTTGTTTATAAACTGGTGTGATTAAAATAAAGAAGTTCAATAATCAAAATTTTCTAAAATATTTCCCAGTATTTTGATAAAATTTTATGAAAATTGTTATTTTGGGCACTATTTCTAAAGTTATTACCAGTGTAGAAACAATTTTTAACCTTGCTGTACAGACAGCAGAGGTGTAACGTAATCCATTCCTAACAAATTGATATTCTATTGATTCTTTTAACTTTTAAACATAATGGAAAACTCTTCACTTGGGATCAAATTGAACAGTTTATATTTTATTAACATGTTTCTACATCCTTATAGTAACAGGAACAGGCAATGTTGTTCTCTTAAGAATCCTGGAACTCATATTGGATAATTTTTTAATTTCTGGAAAAAAGCCATTTTTGTAACAGCACATATTTAAATAAGTTGATCCATAATGTGTTCTGTGTATATAAAATAAAAAGTCCTGATCTCTTAAACAAGTGTAATCAGGATGGTTACCAATTTCCAGGAGTTCTCCTCTGGATTTGGTTTTCTGTCTCATGCTATGGTTTCCCCATCGATAAATAATGAAATTGAGGAGATAAAAATCTTTTTGAATAATGGGATTGCACTGAAAAGCGAGTTTTGCTGCCATCGTTTGTTTAATACACTTCTTTGTTCATTTCTCTTCTGAGCTAATATTTTAAAAAAATGAAAATATTATAAAAAAAAAAAAATAATTAACATTATATTTTAAAATGTTTTAAATATTCTTAAAACATAATTTTTGGTTAATCAAATAGGGATTGTAATGTGTACGATGAACAGCAATGAAAATTATTCACTTTCAATAACAAACCAAATCTACTTCAAATTAATATTTTTTTTTTAAACTTTATAATGCTTTCAACAGTTTTAGTGGCCATAATAAACAATATTTGTGCTTCAGTTTTTCACTGCTGTAACCATTGATAGTATTATTATATTGCCAGTAGTAGTCTTTTAGATATTTAATTTTTTTTTTTTTTTGTTTAACCTCCGGAACCACAATTAAGTATATCTTCAGAGGGATGAGATGAATGAATTG
>JAAAKQ030218241.1:0-11509 GCA_010016005.3 Zanna intricata | reverse complement strand
AGAAAAGCTGCAGAGGCTAGGGCCGTGGGGACGCCAACCCCCAAAGTCTTAAAGAATAAGACTCCCCGTCGGGGAGTTTTTGATTTAATAAGAAGATTTAGAAGTAGAAATGCAATGGTGGAGGTTGTCTATTGTATCGTAAATCCTAGCAACTTAAATAAATTGTATTTTGATGTTGACTATATTCGAAAAAGGAATGACCTATTCAAAAAAGTGGAATACATGCTTATGTATTGCCGTAAATTTTGTATGGGAATAAATAAAAAAATATTACTGTAACAAGTTCAGAAATTTTATTATTTATTTAACAGTTTTTCTTGTACCACTATTGAATTGCATTTTTAATATACAAAATGGTATACTTATTTTTAGTAGCACCAATTATTTAAGAAATTCAAAAAGGTTGGCGGTGTAACATTTTTTTGTATCAGCTGAGTGAAAAAACGTAAAAAAGTGTATAAATGTAACATTTTTTTACTGATTTTTTAATTTAAATTTTAATATCTGTATAAAAAACCTTTAATATAACCTTTAACCTTTAATAAAAAAAGGAAATAGTCTTATAGGATAAACTAATTAAAACTTGCAAGTATTGGAATTAGTGCATAATAAAACATGATTTTTCATTAATCAGTTAAGATTAAGATGATTATTTTTCTTCCTGTAAAAATTACTTTTTGTTAATTAAAACATTTATCCGTTGACCAATTCAATTATTAAATGAAATATTTTTTTCGGAGTTTTGATTACGGATAGAGATACAAATTAATTTTAACGTAAATAGTATAGTATTAGAATAGAGAATATTAAAAATTATGTTAACTAAAGAGCTTATTCCAAAAATTCATTATCTGCCTTTAATTCTTTCGGTGATCACTGTCTATATGTGTAACCATGCGTTACAGCGTTCCGGAGTGATAAGGGACGTATTCGCCAAACTTCAGAAAACGATTCAAGACACCAAAATGAGCAAAAAAATTCATATCGAAATAAGTCCTATTTTACTCTTTTCTTTTGGACCTTCTTTCTTTTCTTTTCTTTTTGGACCTATAATTTTTTGCTTATTTTTATTCCTCTAATAAATTTAATAAAAATTATTAATAATAACAGTAAATTAATAAAAATAAATATAATAATAAAAATTAATTGTGTGAAATAACTCCGTTTTTCGTCAACGGATTTTTACAAATATGGTGTCATTTTATTAAAAATAAAACGTTTAATCAATTTTGTAACAAATAAAAATTTCATCGAATAAATAATTACAAAAATATGTAAGATTAAAAAAATTAAGATGGCCACCAATTTGACATTTTTGATAGAGACCACTATCAAAATTGTTGATTTTGTAGAATACAGTAGTAGTCGTACATCTGCCAAATTTAATTAAATTACGTTTACCCGTTGTTGAAAATTAATGTATTTGTTGAAAATTACAAAATTGCGTCCAAAAGAAAAACAAAGCAAAGTAATTCTTATATCAATAAGAACATTAATGATGTTCTGAATCAGTTCCTGAAGTTCGGCGAACACGTCCCGGAATATTCTTTATATATTTAATATACAGAAGCAGTTCGATACACCCATACTTAATACAGTTTTTAGACCAGACAGATACATCTTCATCAGTTATTCAATAAGTTAAATTTTATACCTGTCATTAAAATATACGCGGATGAATGAATAGCTCTGAAGAAACATAAAAGAGATACATTCAATGATTCTCTGTAATGACAAACAGGTAGGGTGGTTGGCAGGACTACATTGGGGAATTTATTCTTCCTTTCTATGATACGTTAATCTAATAAAAGGTTTTTTATAGTAGTAAAATTTGCACTATGCTTAAAAATTTAAACAACCGTCAGTAAAAAACGAATCTAACTTATTTTGACGCAAAATTCTTTTTCAAAATTTTCTAAGTATTAAAAAAATATTTGAATTTTACCGGTTTACACATCGGTTTGAATCAGACTTCATCTACTTTTCTTTTGTTTTAACTATTTTCTAAATATAAATATATTGATTTATTAATAATTATGAATCTGTGATTGTAAAAAAATTTTTACGATAAATAGTAATTCAATAATAATAAAAAAAATCAGTTATTTTATTAATGAAATAAACTTTTATGTAATCATCATTAAAAAAAAGCCGGCCTCCGTGGTGCGAGTGGTAGTGTCTCGGCCTTTCATCCAGAGGTCCCGGGTTCGAATCCCGGTCAGGCATGGTATTTTTCACACACGCTACAATTCATTAATCTCATCCTCTGAAGATATACCTTAACGGTGGTTCCGGAGGTTAAAAAAAAAAAAAAAAAATATTGTATATGTAGTTTAATAGCCGTAGAAGGAAGTCATGTATTGTCCACATCAGATTCCTTTCCCTGCCACCCAAGGCCAGACTCGCAGTTACGCAATAATACAACTTTGACAGATCCCTTTTCCTCTAGCCTCTAAGGCGGCCATGATGTTCCCAGCAGCACCATCTGAGCCACCAGGACTCGATCCTTTCTTTCTGCCATGCCTGTAGCTGAAGAACACCCAAAAGGGGTTCCCCACCGGAACTACGATCTTTATTGGTCTTCTCGCCCCTGCAGTTCTCAATCGTTCATCGGAAGTGGAACACCAGAGCATTCCACCCCTTCTGAATGAGGCTGTCTACCCTTCCCTACTCTTTATATCCGCTCACCATATGTAATCTTCTCACGAAGAACCCTGGTGGCCTCTGCCACCACTCGCCACTGTCTACCACTCGAGCATAAATTCCAGTATGCTGTCCGGCGTTATCTCATCCATCCTAGCTCTCTTCTTAGCGGCGTCCACCTTCCATAGTTGAAGATGGTGTGCTCAGGCTTATCTACGTTCCCGTAATAGACCACCAGGCGCTCTTCCCTTAGGCGGAATCTGAGATGCTAGCCTCCGAACTCGCGGTCCTCCTTGAGGAGCTGAGTCACATGACACAAATCTGGAAACGTTAATCTGACGATCTGAAAGCTTTCAGGTTTAAAGAACGATTTAATAATACGGGGTCATAAACGATTTCGTTCCTCTTTCATGCAGCGAGTTAGTTCTGTATTTCGTAATCGAACGAAACGAAATATGACTGTAACTATTAGTTGAAATTAAATTTACCTGTGTGTTAATGATACATGATTTCAACCAAATATTTTCCAATTTTTATGAAATATTTAAATTGATTCCATTATACACAGTGTAGAACAGTAAGTTGACACATTGAAATTTTGGATTAAATATTTATTTTTAAATTTAATATGATTACAACTTTACTTACCAAATACAATGGTGGGAAGTGGAAAGTTCTTTTACTGCATGATATGTAAATATGGCTATCGTTACACCTAAAAATCTCTTCAAGTCAAGTGTATCCGTTTCTAATGACTCTACGACACAAAACCTCTTGAATCTTCTTCACACAACTGAACCATCCGAAATTTCATAAGATTTACAGGTTTTACCGGGAAAAGCTTCTATTTTAAATATCCCCATAAACAAAAGTCACGAGGATTTAAACCCGAGCTCAAAGATGGCCAAAAGAAAACTCCATTTTTTTTTTTTTTTTAACCTCCGGAACCACCGTTAGGTTATATCTTCAGAGGATGAGATGAATGATTTGTAACGTGTATGAGAAATGCAATGCCTTACAGGGATTTGAACCCGGAACCTTCGGATGAAAGGCCGAGACGCTACCACTCGGCTACGGAGGCCGGCGAAAACTCCATTGTGGCAGCCCGTATAGTGATCTAAAAATACGCGACAATCAAAAACTGTTTTACATTAACAACAATAATAGTATTAATTAGTATTAACAACATTTCAACATTAATAGTGTGAGGAGTTGCACTATCTTGCATAAATCACTGAGTATCTATAGGAAACTTCGTAACAAGCAGTTTGGGTAGAAAATATCAAAATAGCGCTAAGAACACTTGGCTATAAATCCGTAACTGGATAAAGTTGTCCAAATTGTTACTTCATACCTATTTTGTTGATTTTAATGGATGATTTGGAATGCTACTGTCGCCCAAAAACGGAAATTTTGTTTAACTGTCCCATCAATACGAAAATAGGCTTCGTCTGAAAATTAAGTCTTGAACAGAACGCATCATCTTTCTCTTCTGACCACTGGGCAAACGCCAATAAATTTTTCTTGTCATCTTGTGTTAACTAATTTCAGGACAACCATCCCAACCCCCGTAGGGGAACACACCCAACTTGTGACGTTTGCATTGTGGTATAGCTCTAGCAGGGCAGTGAGTGCCTTTTAGGATTGCGCTGCTTTGCTGGAGCGTTGGTAGGAATATTAAGCTTGGCATCGCCGGGGTCGGTTCGTTTGTGCGGGCGGCCTTGGTGGTGTTGGACCTGATGTGGCGAGAAGAGGATGTCACGTGATCGTTGTTCTTTGGGAGGTGATAGCCTCCGTTCTGGCCCTTTGTGAATGCATGTTGCAAGTGTAATGTTGTTATAGGTCAAAATTTCGATGCTGCGAGCAGCGTTTTGAAGGGGAATTGATCTCCAATCGATTTGATCGTTGCGTATATGGCATTCAAAGTCACTTGGGTAGTTAGATTGATTTAGAGTAGGCGTGAGGTTTCGTTCTCCAATCAGCTGATTTCGAAGTCGAGACTTCTAAGGTTCAAGTCCTAGTAAAGATAGAAATTTTTATACGGATTTGATTACTAGATCCTGGATACCGGTGTTCTTTGGTGGTTGGGTTTCAATTAACCACACTTACGGTATTTTACTCTGCTCTACTTACAGTTGAAGTAGTTGAAATACTGCCGTCAATAGTAGAGAGTGCGACTTATATCGCACACTCTACTATTGATGGAGTGCTTATGGTTTTTTTGCAACTTTTTACAGTTAACACAGACCGGAGCCTCTTTCTTTTGCGGACAGTCTTCCCGCTTGTGGCCCTTTTCCCCACAATAAGCGCAGACCGACGCATATTTTCAGAATTTGGCCCTGTAGCCGAAACAACATCTGAAACAACGCTGCACGTCCACATACTCTTTGACATAACATGAAGCGAAGTCCAAATAAATTGGGCCCTCAGACTCAAACTTGGCAAAGAGACTAGCCCCTAACTCAAAAACACCGTGATACCGCTGGGCATCACGCTTTCCTGTCTTGAAGACAACCCTACACTCTTGGGCGAAGGAAGCCTCGTCCAACTCGGTGTTATGCTCTTGAGAGGATAACACCGAGTTGAGAGAGAGAACCTCCACAACGGAGAGACTTCGATCTATGTCATAAACTACGACACGGGGCTTTCTTTTGAGCTTGGGGTCAAACTTGACCTAGCTAGTCTCTTTGATCTCCCTGATACGCAAGTTCCTCCGGTTGTCACGAAGGGCAACCTGGAAGTCCTTCTTCGGCTGAGCAGAATTCTTTGTGGACCCCTCTTCCTTGTTCACGAATAAAACCTCAGGCTTCCTAACCTGGCTGACTTCTCGCTTCCTCTTTAGAACATCGCCATAGAACCTGGGCTATGCCGGGGCTGGTACTGAGACCGTCTTCTGAACCACTTTGATCTCCTTGGGCTTGGAAGCTAAAGAATAAACCCGTCCACCAAAGCAGACATCACCTGATGAATTCTCCCCAACCGCGAGAAAATTGTTTTCTTAGCCCCTGTTCCGATGCTGCGGGGGAGCTCTAAAAACTCCTCTAAATATTACAGTTCCTCTTGAACTTCTTTCCAAAGCGGGGCAGACATGCCAGGTCTGCCCGATGCTGCATTGAAGGCCTCGAATACCGCTGCAGGGTACCTGGTGGGTTGCCCTGTCTCCATAACAGAACCAAAGTCCTCATCAGACGTCGAGGAGGACGACCTTAAAGGCACCGGCCTCCTCTTCCACTGGGGCTTGCCTACAACCTGAAAATCTGCGGTCATGACCAGTGATTCCATAACACTACTATCCGCTAAACTAACGAGACTCGCCGTCTTCCTCCTACAACTCTCGTAGGCGAACCCACGGTTCGGTTAGGTTGGAAAAACACAGATTACGGCTCTCGTTC
The DNA here is from genome assembly GCA_010016005.3 of Zanna intricata. Classification (NCBI taxonomy): domain Eukaryota; kingdom Metazoa; phylum Arthropoda; class Insecta; order Hemiptera; family Fulgoridae; genus Zanna; species Zanna intricata. The sequence continues at coordinate 5,474 of JAAAKQ030218241.1, read as the reverse complement.
TGAAAAGAACGCGAGTAGGACTACGCCTAAAAACACGGCCTTACCCGTAACAGCGACTTATGACCAGGAGTCGTTGCCACCTTTCAACCACTTTGGGGTAAGCACTCGCCTAAAGCTTACGTCCTTTACTTCCGCTTTACTCTTTCTTCTGTTTACCCTTTTCTGTCTTTAGACAGATAAGTCTAAAAATCGCACTAACTAGGGCCACAGTCGATATCACCACATTCGGAGCTATAACTGGTACACACTGAAGTTACAGTCCTAAACGCCAATAATCGATCAGAAAGCACTAGCACTCTGGGCGCACGAAAGGAGACGAAAGTAGTGTTATTGCAGGAAAGACGTTTTTCGCGGAAACATCTTGAGAACACTATGTAACATTCTTTGTACTGTAAGACGAAATATTCCCATTTCTTGTGAAGCTTGCCGTGTAGACTTTCCCATTGCACGGCAACTCAAAGTGCTTCGACATTTTCTGAAGAACGAACGGGAGCTGTTTTAGGTCGCTTATCTTATTTTATGCTTTTGTGAAACTTACTGGTATAAACGCAGAATGGTGTTTATTGATTCAGTTCAGCGAGTGTTGAAATGAGCTTGAAATTGTCGCCGAGGGGCTGTAACTGTTTTTTATTCAGCAAAAATAAAGACAACTTTAGCACGCTGCGAATTAGACAAATCCATTGTCGGCCATAGCTCAACAATAACTGATGTGCTGCGGAATCAGAAAAAAATACAAAGACTAGGTGACATTACCGTATTTCCAAGAAATTGAGATTATGCATACAAAACATGAAATGCCAAGTAAAAAATATTTATCTATAATCGCCTTTATAAATATGTCTACTCATCGTGCGCCATCCTTTAAGAAAATGTATTTGTAACGATTTTTAATATAATTATCCGTTTCAAAATAGTGGATAATTTGTTTCTTAGTAATGACAGGAGGTTTTTTTGTCGCCAAAATCTCTGTGCAGTTTGAAGCATTGGTTGGCTCTATTCCTGACAACCTCCTTTTGAATCAACAACGGTTTCCAATCTGCCTCTAAGCGACAATGCATTAGGTGATTCCTTATCAAGCTGATATATTACGAAAGCTGATTTATTAGATGCTTCTTCATTAAGTATAAAGTTTTTTCTCTAAAATAGGTCTCCTATAATTGCACATAATATCAAGCTGATCTGAGCAAACTTTTATTTATACAGTGTTTTTCGATAAAGTTATTTCTTATCGTTTTCCCTTCTAACAACTTACTTAGAAATAAAATTTAAGAAAAAACAAAAAGAGGTATAGTGGAAGTCACTCGACGGTCATTAATTCAATGATGTCTTACTGTCCTGTAAATCAGTGTTTCCCAAACTTATAACAGAAAAGTTTTGGAAATACTGAAACTTTAATTTTCACAAGGAGCGCTGCTGTAGCACTGACGTACAGCCGTTGTAGTCGTCTTTATTTCTTTATCTGTTTAGCTTCCAGCACCAGATGTCACAGGATGTGTTGGAACGTCACAGGTGAGCAGTAAAAAATATTTAAAATTGCCGCTAGTATCGCCACACCCGTGCAAACGAATTACTGTATGCGCGCGCTTTAGTTAGAATCACTGAATTAAATTAACAAAAAATATTGTGAAGTAATTAATTTTTTTTTATCCACCTTTTCAGTAACAGAGATGTATTATTCTCCCCAATCTTTCGGTTTATTTAAATCATCATCAGGAGATGAAATATATTAAAATAAGCTAACAATTAAAATTAACGTACAGTCATGACTGATAGTCAAAAGTATACACTGTAGGCAGTCAATCAGACAATATGCAGTGTTGATTGCAAAGAAGGAAAAAAAAATTTTTTATTAATTTACTAACGGAAAACCATGTTTAAGAAAAAAAAATTGTATTTAAATAAAATGATAAATACTATAAAATAAGTTGTGCATGTATGTGTGCGTAAGCCGTGCATCAGAAAAGAGCCCCATGGCATAAAAATCCTACAGATGTGTTGTCAGCTTTTTTTTTATACTCAAATTACATTCATAAAATTGGAAAATGGATTAAAATAGAAAAACAATTCCTTACCGGTCGCCTACATTTCTAAAGTTATGATATCTAATATACAGAAATTTATGGTTATTAGTAAATACTGATAAATTTCAATTAGAAAAAAATAATTCTGGGATATTATTACGTAGGATTTACATTAAATAACTGACAACACAGTTGTGGAAATTTCTCGTCACGCGGCTTTTTCTGATGCAAGACTTATACATACAACTTAATTTAAATTTTGTTAAATTTTATTTAAATGTAATATTTTTTCTTTATTTAATTAAATTATTATAAATAAAGCTCACGTGCAAACAGTATTTCATTCACGCAGGTGTGGCGGTACTTGCTACCACTTTAAGTACTTTTCATACTTTGGATATTATTCATTTATTTAATTCTACCGCTCACCTGTGGCATTACAACACAGCAAACGACTACAGCAATAATCCAGCCGCTAAGGCAGGATGTGGGGTGTATAACGGAAAGATGGCTGGGTTATGACCGCACTTTGATGAGGAACAAATTAGTGGATCCAACGAGATGGTAATAGAACAAAAACTGCAATAAAAATCCACTGTACTCCCTTCTACCTTTCAAAATCATCATTATTATTTTTTGGAGTATTAAAGCAAAAGGTTTTTTTTTTACAAAAGTTTTTCTCTTTAGTAATACTCAAAACATTATCAAATAAAATATGCATATATATATATATATAAAACCTTAATTATGCAACATCTGGAAACGGTTTTCCTTGTCCACCTGTATTCCCCACTGCCTGACCTTCTGAACTGAAAATTTACTAGCATCAATGTTCCTACTATAGAAATATTACAGCCAAGTTTGGTGAAAATCGGTCAACTAGTTCTGGAGATATAAGGCGATTTACAGGCGAACATACATACGTACGCACATTCTGTAGTGGAAATTTCGTTGCCATTTTTCGGTTTTCTGGGGTCCTAGGGACAATTCGTCAAGATTCGGTGAAAACCAGATATTTTTTTTTTTTTTTTTTTTTTTTTTTTTGTTTTACCTCCGGAACCACCGTTAGGTTATATCTTCAGAGGTTGAGATGAATGAATTGTAGCGTGTGTGAAAAATGCCATGCCTGACCGGGATTCGAACCCGGGACCAGATATGCCCAATTTTGAACGATCACCATATTTTCCCTTCTATAGATGCTATGTAGACGGGAAAGTAAAGATATTTGTATAAGATATTTAAAAAAAAATCTTTAGGTAGAAAAAAATGACAAAATCTTACGTAATCTGATGTGATTAAGGTAAAAACCAATATTACATTATCTTAAATAAACTTAATTTTAAAAACCTTTACATTTTATTGAATTATCTGAAGTGCTGTAATTTAGTAGCTTCATTGTTTTTAATTTTATACTTCATATCTCTTTTATATACTATTTTTATACAAATAAACGACAAATCAACAGGTTCTTAAACTACACCAAAATCTACCTGTTGACCCAGCCACGTTACCAACAGGTTAAAAGTATCCTGGCTTAAAAAATAACAAATAAATTAATAATAAGAGCAAACCTTAATTTTTAACAAGAATTTGAAGTTTTAACACAAAGATTTATATTTAAAAATTTTTATGAAAAAAAGAGGAATAATTACTAAGTTTTGCAAGGGCAATCATGAATATTTTACTAGTAAAGATTATTGTAATTATACTTTGTAATTAAAATTTAAAAAAAACTCTTGTACCAGGAAACTAATAAAAATAAATTAGAACCGGCATATTTAATTCAGGCAATATTAACTAACAAATACTCTAAAATAAAATTTCTGGGAGAATTATCTCATCCTTTACCCATCAAAACAGGCGTAAGACTAAGAAATGGAGTTTGTCCACTACTTTTTAACTGTGCTTTTGAAAAGGTGCTAAGAGAATGTAAAAAAAAATATATGGAGTAAGAGTGAGAACTGAAGGACTAAAGATTAACTGTTTGGCTTTCACTGATGATTCCGCATTTTTAGCTAAAGAAAGCAACTGAACAATAAATTAAAAAATTAGAAAAACAAGCTCCTAAAATGTGACTGAAAATCTCATTTTAGAAAACGAAAATTTTGACTAATGATAAAAACCTTAGTATAAATCATAAAAAAATATAGAGAAAGTGGATAATTTCAAATATCTCGGAATACGGATCAGTTGAAATTCATTAGATGAAAAAGCGTTAATAGTTATAGCTAATAAAATGTAATTAGCATTTCAGCTAACCAGAACATAGACAACAAATAAGATTTATTATGGAACTCAAAATTTCGACACTGTAAAACTGTGATAAAACCGAACGAACTTTACAAGGCAGAAACGTTAAAATTATACAACGAAGGTTTACTTGAAAATTTGTAAAAGAAAGGAAAATTATAAGAAAACATTTAGGTCCTAAAATTCAAAACAGTCGGGTAAAATTAATTTCAAATAACAATATTATATTAAAATTTAAAAACTGCCCCACACGGTAAGGAAAAGAACTGCAGTTTACTCTCATTTATTTAGAATGAATAACAGTAGATTTACCAAAGAAAGTTTTGATTTGATCCATAGAACAAAAACTTAAAGACAAGGGTTCATACAAGTCCAAGAATAACTAAAAGAACTGAAGAATTGTAACAGAAAGAGAATATTAAAAATGAAAATAAAATATTCCAATAAGTGCAAAATCGCCACAACAGAATTAAACTTTTTGAAGAATGAAGGAAAGATATATCTTAAAGAATAAAGAGGTAAAGGGCATTTAGAAAAACAAATAAAAAACAGCTGCAAATAAATAAATGACTAATGTGTTCCAAGGTGAACTATTCGGAAAAAAAAAATAGATTTAAAAAAAAAATGACTAGATAGGAAACAAATATATGCTTATATAACTTCTTGACGGCATAGTCCCGACCCGAATTTAAAGATTTATCGTACCGTGAGTTCGTTCATTAAATTTTCATTGGCGTGGGAGGCAGCCTGCTTGCTGAGGATGCCTTGGTTCAGGACACACGCAAGACTGAACTGGGTCGGAGTACTTCTGATGAAGCATTTGGTCCCGTCTTGAGGTTCGAGGTCGCGAGCGGCAGGGGGAGGGGCACTCCCGCATTTTTCAATGAGTATGCCGCCCCTTCAGGATTAGGCTAGAATGGCGGGACGTGTAGCTACCTAGAGGAGGGACATGCCGGCTCACCACAGGTGGGGAGTCGCCACGCCTCATTAATCCCAGGTGGACCCCGAAGGGGGGATCCACTGCAGCCATGACTTCCATGGCTGACTGATCGCTTCTCGGCCTCTGGCCGCGTACTGTACTTGCGATTCCTGCTACCGGTAGCAACTTAATTTGCTTCTGCAAGACTGTCCTACGTACACGTCGTCGGGGCTGTTAACGATCGGTGGCAGTTAGTCAACCTGCGTTGCTGCTGAGAGAAATCG
>JAAAKQ030218218.1:0-28922 GCA_010016005.3 Zanna intricata | reverse complement strand
GTGTGTGTGTGTGTGTGTGTGTGTGTGTGTGTGTGTGTGTGTGTGTGTGTGTGTGTGTGTGTGTGTGTGTGTAAACACAGAGTATAAACAACCTAGCAAAGTTTAGTTACTAGGCTTCCTGTTCAAATTGAAATCTTGTCTTCATTATCCTTATTATTTGATTCTACGAAGTTGTTTAGGTGGTTGCTTCTCGCAGATCAGATATATCCATTATCTACCCACTTCATTAAAAATGCCTAGGGAGTCTCAGGGCTCGGTTTTGGGAACGATTTTATTTCTAGTGTATACTGCTGACCTTTCATATCCAGGATCTGTTGCAATTGCATCGTATAGGGATGATACGGCGGTCTTAGCAGTTGATGATGATCGGATTGAAGCTTCGTAGAAGGTTCATTCGGAGATGTGTGCAATCAGTACGTGACTATACAAATGGAAGTTTAAAGTCAATATGACGAAATCAATCCACATTACCTTTACGATTAAGGAAGGAGAATGCCCACATTCTACTTGGATGATGTTGAAATTCCTCAAACAACTAGTGTGAGATACCTTGACTTATACCTAGATCGATGTATTTCGTGGAAAGTTCATAAACTGGAAAAGAAGAACACATTGACCAGAAATTCAAGCTTATGTACTAGCTAATAGTTATCTTTTTCTTACAAGGTCTTTCTATATAAGACTTTCTTGAAACCAATATGGACGCTTGGGATTCAGCTGGGGGGACGACTGGTAAAAGTAATATTAAAGTGATCTTTAATCACTTTAAATATTACTATTTATATTATAATAAAAGTTCATAGAAGAAGATACTGAGGAAAATGAACCAACCTTGGTTCGTCAAGAATTATTTTTTAAAATAAATTCTTAATACATTAAGAATTGTTTGTTTTTTTTTCTTTTCTTTTTTTTAATACCTGAATAAATCGTTATGCTTAGTTAATTTAATTTTTCATAGTTCTAAGCTTATTCTAATATTTTCACATACAAAAAATAAAATAAATAAATTGAAAGGATTTATATTAGGTTGTAAGGCAATTTAATTTAGCCGAACTACTACGGCTTGATGCCCCTTATTAACTCGTAAGTCCACCTACCCTTGTTAAAAATATACCATCTACGATGATGGGACCCAGCATTCTATTGTATGCAATATCCCTATCGCAGCCTTCATAAATCGCTGTTCTCATTTATGCCAGCAATGATGCGGAAGGCATCCTAGCGATGACTTGTAATACATCGGTCGAGGCTAATCTATAGCACATCGCTGTCCTCAACGCCATTTTACGCTGTACGTGTTCCAGCAATCGTCTATTTCTGGCTAACTACCATGCTCTTCCTCACACCGATACAGCGCACAACAAACTAGTTTATCATGTTGCAATTTTACTCTGTCTTCTTAGAGCAAGGCCCTCTGAAAAGGGAGGGCCTTCTATATTTACTTATATTATAGTGTTTAATTATAGAAAATTCGTAGTTTAATCTTTAAACAAACATCTATACTGTAATATGTTATAAAATTTGTTTTAGATTTGAAACCTATGTTTCAACATTAACATTTGACCTATGTTTTAATCTGCGCATCCGTAGAATTCCCTGTGTAAAGTCTGCTTCTCACGTAGTATTCTTTACAAAACTTTAGATCAGATTGACCCTATATAACGTAATTCTATATTTAGTTTACATTTTTGAGTCACTAACAACAATTTCAGTATAAATAATATAGTAAACTCAATTATTATTTTTGTTATCAAATCTGATAACATTTATAATTTTCATAATTACACTCCTAGTGTTTTTTAATCGAAATATAATGGATGTAATAATGTCAAAATTAATAAAAAAAAGTACAATAAATTTGATATTACAGTAATTACAAGAATAAAAATCCTTAAAACCAATGTTATTTTATCAAATAATAAGATTAATCTTATTATTATTTATCATTATTATTTTATAATCCAAATTTTATTTTTTTATCATTACTGTTAATCAGTAACTTTTACAGACTTTTACAAGTGCAGGAGTAATACATATTGTCCGCTCCCAAGTAACTTAAATATGAAATTACATACCGTAATATTGAACGATTTTTAATTTCGTACGTCTTTTTATATTTTATATTGATAATATTGGTCAAAGAATTATAAAAAGCTAATACTGATTGAAAAAATTAGTGAGATAATTACGTCATATTAGTTGTGTAATGTTTATATTTTTGCTTTATGTGAAAAACCAAAACTTTAGTGAGAATTAGGTTGAAGACCGGTTATTTCAATGAGAAATATTATTATTTCAATGAAAAATACATTAAGTAATCAGTGATTAAAAATTATAAGTGTGCAAAAAATACGTTTTCAGTATCTATAACTTCTTTTCTTCCAAAGAATAATACACTGACATTGAAAACAACCTTCTAAATAATTTTATTGTTAAATATTTTAACAAATTATTAGAGGTAAAAAGGTACGTTACATAATGCTTGATTAATAAAATTTTAATCCTAATTTATTTTATAAATAATTATTATTGTTCGGTTTATAATTTATTTTATGGCTTTTTTATTTTCATCCATATTGCGAAAGAAAATATTAATTTATCTAGATCAATCGAATAACGTAGTATTACTCTAAATTTCGTATTTCTTAAAAAAAAGAAAAAAAAACATGATATCGAATGAAGTTTAATGCAGATGATTTACTTTTTTGGCAAAACGAAGAATTCAGTTATCTATTTTTATAGCTGTAACAAATGGAACAAACCATAAGCAGTAATAAAATTTGGAGTCGGATGACGGTGGGAGAATATTATGTAGTGCAGTTGTAGGGTGCGGTTTTGTTAGGGAGAGAAATCACATCTGCAGCGGACGACAAAGAAGCTATCCGAAGCTGAGTCGAGCAGCTGAACCTCTACTGCATTATTCAGTTCCAAACACGGGCTGAATAAAACAGAATACTCGTGCATAAAGTATGTTCTCAGTGGCGGAACCCTCGGTCTCATCCCCTTGTCTTTCAGTTTATCCATGCCATATCATGTTATATAAGTTTTACATCCATCTATTCATTTCTTATTACTAAACAAATAAACGTTTATAAAGCATGTATTACAAGATTTTATTATCTTAAACTACTATGTATGCAGTAACTCAAATATTTCTTCTATCACAGAATAAATCTCAGTTCTTCATAAGAAATGAGAAATAAAAAGTCTGTTTTATAGACCCATAGTCTACTCTAAACATCCGCAAAGGTTTTTTTTTTTGACAATTGTAAAAGATATAGATTTAAATAATAATCTTAAAAAACTGTAATTCTTTTACATTTAATATATTACGCTAAGCTGTTAAAATTTAGAATTGTTTTCTGCTCTGTTCATAAATTACAAAACAAAAGAAACAATAATTTATTCAAAGTAAAAAATAAAAAAAGGCTACTGGAGTCACATAATAAAAAGGTGCTTATAAACGTTCACTTATTTTAAAGTGGTATAAAAACATAACTTTAGATATATTATGTAATAAACTATGAATATTCTTTTATACTTTTCTACTTCGGTACTCTTTTGATTAAATAGTTTTAATCAAAGAATAATTAGAATAGAAATAAAAATTTATTCTTTCCTGATTTTTACGAGTAGTAATTGAACGAAAATTCCTTATATATGTATTCGTTATGAATACATGTTTATTTTATGTCAATTAACCCAAAAAAAATCACTTATGAACATAAGCTCTTTTTTGAATAAAGTATATTTTCATGAGTTGAACAATTTCCTCTGCAAAACATTTTTTGAAATACTTTCAAAAGAATTTCTGCATAATTCTTTAAGAAATAATTCCTTTCATCACCCTGCACAAAAAAATGTCCTTCATCACTCTCATAAACAGATTATGAGAGTAATCTTAATAGTTCTTAAACCTTAATCAGTAGTAAAAGATTCAATCTTACAATTCACTTAAAATTTAGCTTTTAATAATACAGTCAAATTTTTATGAAATATAAACGAAATATTCAGTTGACAGTTAAGATATTAGTAATTGACAGTTAAAACGAAATATTCAGTTAGTAAGGAGTAGAAAAAATAGATAATGATATGGATTAAAAATTAATATTAAGAAAAATTGAAATTTCATTAAAACAAGACGAACAGATTTACGAACTTGAGGTTGCTGTAAGTATTAAACTAATTGGCTGCCAATGCCTAAACAAGAAAGATGTATTCATTACTCAGAAATACGTGACGAAAATAAATACTGCTTCGAATTTTTTTTTTCTAAACGGTACTTATTTTCTTAACAGGAAAGGTTAAAAAGTAGCAGCAATATCATTTCACAAATCTTACTCTGACTTGAAATAATTTACTACTTACTTCAAAACAAATTGAAACGTAAAACTGATGCACTAAGTAGATGTAATTTATTTTAATACTGTTCTCTTCTACTCTCTAGGAAAACGGATCATGTACTAGAAAATATGGTGTTGTAAAAACCGGTAAAGTGGTTTCTGATGGATGTTTAAAGAGTGGTTTCAGTCCCTGAGGTAATGGCATCACTTCAATCTAGTTCTGTGCCTAGTCCTAACCGGTCTGAAACCGAAGTGTAGCGGGCAAAAGAAATATATTTTTTTCCCTTGATAAAATATTTTGTACGTTAAACAAAAAAAATTCTGTGAGATGTACAATTAATTTACGTTAAGCGAAAAAAAATTCCAGTTGATTTTTCAGATACTTGTTGGTTATAATTCCCGGCAAAAAACTAAAAAACTATCATACTTTGCTTTAAACCGCAATTTAAAAACAATGTTATACTTCATACAAATAAGAAAAAAAAAATCATAGATTATTTAAAAAGCAACCGTAAGGATTTTTTCTTACATTTATGTACCTTTTATTTTCCAAAGAAAATTCTTTTTCTCATTTTTTAAAGATATTCAGAAATGATAAGGAAAAAATATCTTTATAAGAGTTAGCCTTTAAAAGATTAAATTAACGATACCTTATATTTCGATCATTATAATATCTAGTTAGCAATATCTAGTGTTTATAATACCATCACATATTTTATAGTAATTGCTAAGCATTAAATTAAATTTTTAATAAGAATGTTTTATCATTATTTAATAATAATAAAGAATACTGGCAATGTATTGCACAACATTGCCAACAATACTTATCAGATTATGATTATCAAAATAAGATTTAAGCATCAAAATTTCAAAATTTAGAATATAAATGTTTCTAATTTTAGATCTCTCCTTACTCTGTTGGGAAAGATAGAAAAATTAATTCATAAAGAGTGATTCGTAACAAAAAAAAAAAAAAAAAATTATAATTGTTAAAAAATTTTGAAAAAATAAAATGTAACTTTTATAAAAGTAAAGAAATGATTGCTTCTCATTTCGGTTTGGAATATAAATATAAATGCCTTTATCTTGGATACTTTAATAAACTTTTAAGTATGAAGTAAAATATCAGAAACCTTATTTTAATAGTAAACCTCAAAATAATAAAAGCCAAAACACAAAAAACAGATTATATTTTAAAGGTGTGAATAAATTATAACAGAGATTATTCCAAAAATATATTCATATAATATATATGAGTTGAGTTAAGAAACTCGCTTACGTAAAGTTTTCTGAAATTCTAACACCCCTTTCAATAGAGGGTAGAATAAGAAAAAGAAAATTTAAAAACGATTGTTTTAGATTTAAGTTCGGGTTCTATAATTTTAAAATATTCTAGATACATCTTGGTAGCTCTACATATTAAGTATGAATTTTCAAAAAAAATTACAAAAATATTTTAACCGAAAAGAGATAAAATAAAATAACGGAAAAATATATTTTAATTTTAAGAGGTGGAGGTAGATTGAAAAAAAATAAAATGTATTATAGGCAAAAAAATTTTTTTTTTATATTACGTTATATTTAACAAACTTTAAATTATATTTAACAAATTAAATAAATTAAAGAATGATACAAATATATCTTGAATTTTTTTAATTTTTTGTTTAAAAATTAAATAAATTTTTAAACTTAAAAAGTGTAAACTTAAGACTTAATTTAAGTATTAAATTTTTTTGTAGGAAACTAAGCTTTTTTAATATATTTATCTGTAAAATGCCTCCTACGAAAGTCGAAATTATTTTTACGTTATATTCCCCATCCATCAAGAAATTAAAAAAAAATAAAAATACTATGATAAATGCACCATGTATATAAATATTGGAACCAAATTTGAAAACAATTCATTTGGTCAATCATGAGGCATAAGGTCAAAGCAGTGTATTGTGTATTGCACAAGCGTGCATATATTTGTTCTTGTGGTCTAAATGAAGTTTTAACCGAAAAGGTTTGAAAAACCCTACTCGTGCTGTAATAGAAAACCCTATTGTACTAATGTTCTTGCTACATTCACCAGGAAAAAATATCGGATTTCATAAATATCATACTATGTTATAATTAGATTACGGATTAGTGTGTAAACGTATAAAATCAAAAGTATTTTAAATAAAATTCATTAGATAAAGAATATTACATCTTTAACTTCAGTTGCTTCGATATCTAAGCTACATGACAGTAATACAAATAATAAAATAAATTACATAGAATGATATGGAAAAACCATTTGAATGTTATTTGGTTGTTTATGTAGGGCGTAAAATTACTTTTTAAAAATCATTCTCTGAATATTGTTCTGATATTTTGAAATGATTTGAAAAAAATGAGATGTGGCGCCATGTCTAACATTAATTGATTTTTTTTTTGTACGTTTTTGTTAACTTATCATTTGTAGGTCTTATTCTCTAAAAAGAGAATTTTTTTTAAATTTTGTTTTATTTGATTAATATAAACTCTGATTAAAAAAAAGTATATATAATAAATAGTTTTGTTAAAATTGAAAGAAGTAAAATCTGCACTTTTTTGATGTTTTTCTTGTTTTAGTTTTGTGTGTATCCTATTGCGTTTGCTTTGTTATAGTAAACGAAAATAATGCATTTATAGGAAAGAGTCAATATTTTATGTCTATACATGTTCACCCTACTAATAATAATAATATTATGACTTGATAATTGTAGGTAGATAATTATATTTTAGGATAATAATTATATATTAATTATAATTAATTAATTATGTTATTATTATATAATAATTATATATTTTAAGATAGATAATTATATTTAATGTTACTACACACAATATAATTTTAGCAGTACATTATTCTCACTACTGTAATGAATAGATTATACTATTATACTACGTATAATATACAGTATAATAGAATAATATATATTTACACTTATAATAGTAATTATTATAATAAAGAAAAAATCACTAGTGCAGTAAAAGACATTACTTCTTTCACGTAACGTAAAGTCTGCTTAAGTAACTAATGTAAAAAAAATGACATTCTTAGGTTAATTTATGTAATGTGGTATGTGTGGTTAGTGACAGTATCTTTTGAGAAGGTTTTAATATTATTTAGCTAAAACTTCGTTAAATTTTATCAAAAGATTGGTCAAGCAACGTTACACATAAGCGCTCTTTGTGAGCTTGTATGTGAACACTTGGTGTCTTATATCTGTGTGCTCCGTGAAAGCTTATGTTCTTTATTTTATCAGTTTTTTATTCTAGTCTGTGTTTTTTTTAAGAAAGGCAAACAAAGAAAAAAAATATAGTTTATTTTTATTAATTTCAATGAATATTAATTTTTATTGAAAAAATTTATTTTTTAATGAAAAGATAAGGAATTTAGAGTTTTATTATAACTTAACTATTAGTTATAGAGTCTAAAATACGACCTTCAGTAAAGTGATGGCTAGGAACGGAGCGGGTGGTGTAGCGACTGAGATTATCACAAGGAGTGTGCCTCCCCTAAAGGGTCAGGATGCCAGGTCATTTATAATTCAACCGGGTAATGATAACGCGAAAGCCTTTTTCGTCTCCAAAAAAAAATTATAATTCAAAGGTAATTAATAATTAGCTCCAGGCATATATATATTATTTTCCCTGTTATTTCATTTTAATGCAATTTTTAACGAATATATTATACTGAGTTATAATAAATAATAGCACTTTATTCGAAGAAAATAATAATACAATAAAAAACAAATATAGTACGACTATAGAAAAATATGACGTATATATAAAATAAAAATATAACGTATATAAGGAAATATGATTGGTTATTTTCATGAATATTGGCTTATTAAAATTTCGAACAGAAAAATCAATAAATAAATAAAATTTCAAACGAAAAATGTATTACAATACAATTTTTAAGTAAAATATTGTTGTATAATCAATTATATAATGGGCAATAAAACAATGTCAAAGTGATTATTTTTATACATTTGTGTAATATTTTTATTATTTAAACATACCACATGCAATTTTGCTTACACAGTTAGAAGAATCGTAATATTTTTTTTTTACGTTATATACTTGTACATTCTTACCTTGTATTGATTTATTTTAATTTTTATAAAAATCATTCTTACTTCAAAAAGTTTGATTAAAATATTAAAAACTATGTAAAGTTTTTGTTTTAATAGAATTAAATATAATTTTGTGTTTATTTTTATTTACACTCGTAATATAGAAAAACTTTTAAAAAGATTAAAACTAATTAAATTATTTTAATTTTATAATGATAAGTTAGTTTAGTGTATTTTGTCTCATGAATAATTTTTTTTTGGTCACTATGATCTGATTTAAATGAAATAATAATATAAAATATACAATAGATAGGTCATAACTAATTTACAAAAGGTTAGAATAGTTTTATTTGGCTAATTATGAGAGTTTTAAATATCTTAATGAAAAATAAGAGAAACAATATTAATAGATTTATTGTGAAAGTAAGTAAGTATTAAGTTTAATTAACCCTAATCCGTTAAAAAAAATAATTTAACTTCTTATTTGTAATAATAACAATAAAAAATTCTCGACTAATTAATTAAACCAGGAAATAAACGTAAAAATTTGAAAAATTAACTTTTTCAAATAACCTAATTCTAAATTATTCTTGAAATGTAAATTTCTTTGATATAACTTTTTTTTATACAACTAAATTTATAATAAATTAGAATTTCTTTGACTGGTAAATTAATTCACCGCAAATGCTTATAAAAATGCTTGTGTAAGAATGTGAAGATAAAAATTTTTAGTATATGAAAATGTCTAACCCGGGAGCTCCAGATGAAAGGCCGAGATGCTAACACCCTGCCACTGAAATTGGAAAAATGTATATTGGAAGAATATATTAAAGAAACTATTATACGTGTTGAAAATTACTCTCTGATGGCCCCTTATTTAGAGAATTAGACACAAAAAAAAGGTTTTAAGCTTAAATGACGAAAATAAAGTAGGGTCTTTCATTTTCAGCACAATAAGTAAAATTGCCATAAAAGAAAAAAAAGGTGTAATAACCACCATTTTTTTTTTTTTGAAACTTACATTATTACATAATGTTAAAAAAATATATCATTCATACAATCTCCACAACTTTTTTTGACATAACTAAGAATATCAACAAAGTTCTGCATGATGTTTTGGCACAAATCAGATTGAATTACCCTAAAAATGCGTCGAATATTTGCATTCAAGTTATCAATCCATAAGTGCTTTGTTGCTATAGACTTGTGACTTAACAAAAAATTAAAAAAATCTAAGTACGTCAAATCACACAATCTTTGTGTCCAATTGACACTACCATTTCGTGAAATTATTGATTCAACAATTATCGATACAATAACTGAATTGTTTCATCAACTGTCTGAATATAGAACCATACGATTAAAACAACATCCAATTCAAATTTACAAACAAAAAATCGCTAATCATAGCTGTATAGTGTTCACCATTTTCATTAACAGTATCTCCTTGCTCATTTTCGAAAAAGAAATGGCCCAATGATGCCACCAACCCATAATCCACACAAAGTAGATTTTTTCGTATTTATTGGTCGCTATTGAATCATTTGTGAGTCAAAATCATCATAAAAACGGAAATTTATTTATTTACAAAGTTATGAAATCAAAATGAGCCTAATCTGAAAAGATGATTTTTTATGAAGATTCGGATCCATTTCGAGGTGTTCTAGAATGTAATCAACGATGAAAATAAGCAATGGATAGTTCCAAAGCTTTAAATCTTAAAATAATTGATTCCTATATGGAGGTGGATCAGTATCTTAAAGCAAAATTCGCCATGTTATTGTTGAAGAAAGACTCATTTCTTCTGAATGACATGAAACCGATAAATTTCGATTTTTCTGAACAGTTGCTCTTACAATAACAATATTCTCGTGGCCTCTTGAATACCTTTTGTGAATTGGTGAGTTAGTAACAAGTAAAGAAAAATTGTCTCTAAATCTTTTAACCAAACCGTAACCAAATTTGTTAAAAAATCTTCAAATTAGCTGAATAATATATTACTTTTACAGTAAAATAAAATGTTGTGTTCTACAATTATTGAGTATGAGATTTTATCTTAATGTAGGAGAATAAAACAGATATAAAAGAAATTACACTTATATACTATTACTTTTACCTAGTGGTAAAAGTATATACAAACGAAAATTCTCA
The DNA here is from genome assembly GCA_010016005.3 of Zanna intricata. Lineage (NCBI taxonomy): Eukaryota > Metazoa > Arthropoda > Insecta > Hemiptera > Fulgoridae > Zanna > Zanna intricata. Next base: position 18,337 of record JAAAKQ030218218.1, on the reverse strand, counting down.
AAATTCAAATTTTCGTGATTTTTTTCAATAAAATGCAGTATTTGGTAACGTAAAATGATGAAATGGTAGTAAATTTTTCACGTAACCTATTCTTTTCTACTAGTATAATACTTTTTTTTATCATTAATAATATTTTATCAGTATTTTAATGTATTATTTTTTAATGTTTTAACTGAATCAGTCCCACAATAAAAATTATTTACTACTCAAAATATTTCTTTCAAACACTTACAGATAGTTTTAGAAGAGGCGAAAGCTTATCTGTTACGGTGTCTTATTACGCACTATAGGAAACGCGAATACCAGGCAACGGATAACTTTAACGCCCGAAAGTACATGCATTAAAAAAAAATACCATGCCAACTACGGTGCGTTTTATATAGTAAATAGAAACACAACATATAACACTTATTGCCTAATGACTGGAGGGAGATATTGGATTATTTCCTACAGAGAAGTTATAATTTATTTTTACTCTAGCCCACTAGGCCCTCTATCCCACTTATTCTTATCGGATTCTAAACCATACAATTCACCAGAGTTTCAATAGGTACTTCCTTTAAAAGTAAAGATGTTTATTATATAGCCACTGTATATGGTGGGAAAAAAAACAAGATTTCATAATATTGAATATAACGAGCAGTACGTTTTGGGGGGGAGGGTAGATATATTGTGGCTGAAGATAATGAAGAAGAAGACATTGCTCAATTTGACTAGTTTACCATCCATTAGCTACTTGTTACTTTTGATAATGAGCTTGTAATTTTTTTATAATATTAAAATACTACACAGTTAGCAAAAATCTTAAAAATTAAATATACTAATAACATATCTACACATAATCTAAAATAAAAATAATAAAAGAAATAAAAATGTTTAATTCAACAAATTTGTAACTATGCTTCGATAAGATACTTAAAAAAGTTGTTTTTTTTTTTTTTTTTTGTTTAACCACCGTTAAGGTATATCTTCAGAGGATGAGATGAATGAATTGCAGCGTGTATGAAAAATGCCATGCCTGACTGGGATTTAAACTCGGGACCTCCGTATGAAAGACCGAGACGCTACCACTCGCGTCACGGAGGCCGGCATAACGGTTGTTACTTCCTCAAACCATCACTGATAAAAACGTGATTTGGTTTTAAGATGGAATTACGAGAAGCAAAATTTCTCATAGCCTTTTTTAACTATACCATGAAATGAATGTTCAAATATTTAATTATTTTTCAATAAATTTCTTCTCTACTGAACTTACTATAGTACTGTAACGTTAAATACATATCGTAACTTGCACAATAAATAGAAAACACTTATATCTCCATAAATAAATATGAATTCAACAAAATTTCTGATTAGAAACATTGTATAAAAACAAGAATATTGAGATAAAGCATATTAATTTCTATTACACAATCGTGGTTTGTTTTCTTTTTAATTCTTTAATGGAATTAATGTTATATAAAGATTAATGTTATTGATGTTATATTTGAGGCATCATCTTTTGACAAACAACATTCCCTAGATTAAAAAAATAAAAACCCTATACATCCGGTAAGCAGAATACGATCATCTGATAAAAAATATGGTAGAAATCTCGAAACATACGAATAAAGATCTTTTTAACCAAAAAGATGTTTTTAACGAGATAAATATTATATACTTTTTAAATAAAAATCCTTTAATAAAAGATCAAATAATATTTTAAAAACTTATAATGATAAACATCATGTACTAATAATAATTCATTGAAGGCTTATCCGCAAGACTATAATATAACAACGGTATAAAATACTTTTATAATAATGTGTTTTGTCACGAAGCCATCCTTTCTTTGGTTATGAGGTACTTACTTCATCAAGAAAATAATTTTGGAAAAGTTTTTTGACTTTAAACTTTCCATGATTAAAAACATTAAAAAATTGTATAATACTTCATTTTTTATTAGGATATTATACAGAAAAATCATAAAAAATAAACAAGGATTCAAACTTTTATTGCTTGGAACCTGCCCCATTTAACATATTTTACTTTAGATATTTCTTTCACATTTATTTTTATAAGAAAAAAGTTTTTTTACGTATATTACAGTTTTCACTTTTTTTAAATTTATTTTGTTGTGAATTTTTAATGCAAGAGTTTAGTTAGTGTTTATATTTTCATAAAACGTAATGAATGGGGAGATACATTATGCAAGTAGTTAATTTTCATTTTTATTTCTAAAACATGATCTTCACATTGTAAAATATGGTTATGTTAATGTAAAGTAAAAAATTTATTTTAATAAATACTATTAAATAACATTCAATATTCAAATTATTATAAATTTAAAAAATCTGATGTGTAGACCACATAAGTTCCGTGTACGCCTATTAAATTATATATACATTTTTTTTTTTTTTTAATAAAAAGTGCATAAAATGTTATTTCATTAACAACTTCTAATATTTGTTTCATATTTAAATTTTTTTTATTGTATATTAAATTATTATTTATCATAATTTTTTTTTTTACAATCAAAGGTTAATAATTGATAATATTAAAAAAAAAAAAGAGATGAAATCTAATTCAAACCGATGTACGTTCCCCATTTAAGATCCAAATTATTCATTAATTAAAATTTTATTTGGCTATAACTCTGGAATCAATGAAAATAAATACCACTCGCTTATTATATATCGTTGAAAAGCTCTCAATAAGGGCTTACTATTGCAGTCAAGAAAATATCAAATATCAATCAAAAAAATATTTTAAGAAAATTTCATTCGAACGCGAGATACGTACGTACGTACGTACGTACAGACGTCACGCTAATCAAAATGGATTCAAGAATGGTCAAAATGGATATTTCCGTTAAATCTGAAAACCGAAATTTTTCGCGATTACTCTTAATTAAAAAAAAAAATTACTTTATACAAAAAAAAGAGGTTTATTAAATAAAATTTAATAAAAAAGAACTTTTTAAGGGGGGTTTACTTAATTAAATTTAATAAACACCCTTAATACTCTAATCATAAAATTATACTATTGTTAATTTATGAAGGAAATTAATAAACTAGTTAAAAATTAAACAGACATATTTATTACAAAAGATTATTATAAGTGAAATAACTACATTATAAAAATAAAAAAAAATGCTAACATATATACTGCGTTCATCATAGTCATATTTCATGAAATATTCGTTCTGAAGAGAAAATGTGTAGTTTACCTACAGAAATCAGAGATATAAACGTGAATTGTTTTTATTTCTTGTATTTTATTGAGCAATTTAATGTTAATTAATGAAAACCATACTAGATTTCTTGCAATTTTATCGAATATATAATTTCATTTTTTGACATAAAATATTTAACACAGTTTATAAAAAAAAAAAAAAAAATATATAAAATTTGATATTGGTTTACTGAATTATTTTCCTATTGTAAAACATTTTTCAATATTTAAATAATAGAAATTTGAAAATTAAGAACAGAAGAAATTCATGTAGTTAAAATATCTATGTCTTCTATTTTAAATCTTATCCAGATCGTTAAATGTCCAAAAAAAATTGTCTTGATTTTTGATTTTATCATAGATTATGAGTAATATAAACTTCTGTACTTACACTTTGAACTTTATTTATACATACACTTCATTTATTTTATACATACTTCTTATTATTTAAACTACAATAGAAATAGCAATATTATTTTGCACAATAATTAGATTCATATTAAATTTGATACTATCATTTAACAAATTCTCTTTATTTAAAAACATGATTCTATTAAATTATATATTAACGTAAGTAATTCATTTACTATCTTAATTGAAGTGCAACAAATAAAATAGTACAACAAAATTATGTCAGGGAACAGAGAATGTTCATTAGCTACTGATTCTTAAAATAAAATATTATTTTATCCAAAATTTCTATTTAAGGTAAAAAAATTCGGCTTTGATAATTTTTAATATATAATATTTATGTTAATAGCTAGAAAATTCTGTTGCAGAATAGTTCAAAAATCTTTTATTGTCTACATTACATTATTTGAGATTGATACTTATTTCCAATACGATTTCTAAATATTCGTTAAGACATGTGGCTAATATGAATAAACAGGAAGGTTAGATCGTTGGGTATTAAAGACTATTAAAACAATTCATTACGATTTCAATACCGCAATGAAGCACCGAGAGTACTCTCTAGCTAGATTTCTTTTTTTTTAATTCGAATGTTATTTTTGAGATTTTTGAAACAAAGCATTTTATATATAAATGACATTTTCGTAATACTCATACCTGAAATCATAAAGAAAATTCATTATCATCTCCGAATCCCACCATGCGGCCTAGAAAAATACGTCTAATTGAAGTTATGTTGTCTGTGTTGACCTTAAATTGAGCGTAACTCATGAACAACTTGACAAATCTTCATAAAATTTTCACACACAACTTTAGATAAACTATCACAGTATATATAGATTTCAGTAAAGACGTTTCCCTTACCAAAAATTAATAAACAGAAGTTTGATCATTTTAAATAGAACATTTATATTTACAGCCGCCTATAATTACCAATTTCCGAAATAATTGGATGGGGGTTTTAACCTAACAATATTTGTACATAAAATTGTTTTCATATTGCTAATAGTTTCAATCGATCTATTTTTTTTTATAATTGATGGTTAGAAACGACAACGAATGCTACCACATTTTTTGTTTGAATATCTACATTTGTTTTAAGAATTACATTTATCAGAATTATGTTTTACTCAAGTCAAATCATATTTATGCACATGTTACGAAAATGTAATAAAACTGAATGACCTTTATTTGTTAATGAATTAGCAAACAGTTTTTACATTACGATAACTGGATTTCAACTAACTCGAGTACTGTCCGAAGAGCCAGCCTCCGTGTGCTAGTGGTAGCATCTTGGTCTTTCATCCGGATGTCCCAGGTTCGAATCCCCCGGTCAGGCACGGTATTTTTACAAGCTACAAAATTGCTATTTCATCTCATCCTTTGAACCAATACCTAACTGTGGTCCGAGAGGATTAAAAAAAAAATATAATAGTATAAGATCGGCCGTAAAATCTTCATGAAACTGAAGGAATTGAAAAAAATTAATAACAGAATATTTGAATTAATTTTTTATTAATTAAAATGGAAATATTATTTTATGAATTATAATTTTAATAACAATCTGTGTTTATTGTAATTTCCTAAAATTTAATTAATTTTAATTGTTGCAATATTCTCAAATCAGTTACACACCATACTGAAAAAAACCGTTTTGTATTTTGTTAGAAAGAAAAAAAAAAATATATATATATATATACATTTTAGGAAAGCTCTGTTGGCTGCGATAAAAACTCACTTTACTCTTGTTATTACGGTATAAACGTTAGTATATTGTATGACACGAAACGTTTTTAGTGTCAAATGTAGTGACTACACTTCCGACACCTTTCTAAACGTAAAATGACACAATTTTTAATACTTCTAAAACCATATATTCTACAACAGTAATTTTCCACCTGTCGATTTCCTATACATGGTACTTTTTGTGTAAAAAAAAAAAAAAAAAAAAAATTGAATTATGAATGATTCTATTGAAACAGAAAAACCGTTACTGTCCCTTGAAATATCTCCATATTTTTTATTTATTCGTAATACACAGGAAAAATTTATCCTTCTTTCTCTTATATATAAGTTGTATCAGGCTATTTTTATAAACTACTTTATTTACGTCTTCCTTTTCAGACCCTTTTGTAGTCGATAAGGTAAATTTAAACTACAAAGAATTTCTCAACTTCCTCAAAAATTTAACTTACATCGTTAATTAATTTAAATTAGAATTAAGTTTTTTGAAATTTGAAAATTAACCTCAATAATAACTTTGAAACTACGAATAGAATTTTTTACGAGCTGTACTGGATTAAGTTCAATAGAGTTCAACAGAGGATTTTACATTGTTAATTTTTTGATTTTTCTACAATATACCCTTTTTCTTTATACAGATTTATTCGTTTTGTTTATCGACTCTTGTATGAAATCATTACTTGATATTCCTATGATGTTGTTGCTTATTATCACTGTAACTATATAAAATTTTGTACTTAGAATCATTGTAATTATTAATTTTATATATAGATAATATTTTTAATTCAATGCATTTCTTAACCAAACAAGAAATATTTCAAATAACTTATTACTTTTAAACTTCCTTTAGTGTATTAATCACTTAATAATTCGTCTAAACTCCAGGCAGCCGGCCTCCATGGCACTAGTGGTAGCGTCTCGCCTTTCATCCGGAGGTCCTGAGTTCGAATCCCGGTCACCTGTCAGGCATGACATTTTTCTCACACGACAATTTATTAATCTCATCCTCTGAAGATATGCCCCTAACGGTGGTTCTGTAAGTTAAAAAAAAAACTCCAGGAAAGATTATTAAAATCAGTCTATTATTAAAATGGTAGCAATTTTAACGTCATAGCTTAAGATAAAGAATTTAAATTTCACTGAGGCTTAATAGTTTTCATACGATATAAAATTTTAACTTTGTATTCTCATGTGCGTCTATGTTAGACAGTGAATTAGTTCTTAAAATAGAAACCATAAATATTTAAGTACTGTATAATCCTAGAAATAAATAATCAATAAATATTTTTATTAACTTTTATTTTACACTTTTTTAACACAGACTAAAAATAATAAAAATTTTATTCCTTCTATCCACAACAATTTTAAAATTATTCTGTTTTCTACTGGCAAAAAATCCAGTGATTTTAATTAATGTCATCCTTTTCGATCCTCAGATTACCAGGTACGCTTGAGTCTTCCGGCCTACACAACTTAAAAAAATTGAAATCTTGTAATATTCTAAAGTAATTTGTATTTCTATCTAATACTCCTAAAAACTGAACAATGTAAATAAAAATAAATTTTTGAACTAAAAATCCAGTAGATCTCCTCTATGAACCAAAATTACAGGTTATATTTGAAAAATTATATTTTAACTACTCTTCAGTTAAATATGTTCTGCTTTCAGATATTAATAAAAATATATATATATATATATATCGTGTTTTAAATGTCATATTAGGAGGACACTTTGGCTCTTCTTTAACCACAAAAATCTGAAATATATCATACTCTAATCCTTCTACTTCAAAATATTAAGGATTTGAATGAAAAAGAAAAAAATCAATATTATTACAGAACATTCAGAAAGATCCTTCTTTTATATTAGAGTTCCTTACTCACCACAATAAAGAAGATTGAAAAAAGTAATAACCCAACATTTTTTTAAAACTTGTTCTACTTTTGGGCCCAGCGAAATACTCAGTTATTACAATTATTATTTTTAACACCTAGCTCTGCAGCCACCCTAACCTCCTTCATATAATAATAATTACTTAAAAGATTGTTGTATTTTATTTGATTTCTACATTCTATTAGAAGTAAAAATTTGATGATGCTAAAGATGTTAGCGATTCGTTGGTCTTTGTCACCTTCTGTTTCTGACATAACAAATAAAATTTTTCTACTGCAACACTTTGTTTATTACTACTTAAAATAAAACGCCAAATCATTTACAATGTTTGTTTTTTATCTTTTCAAAAGGAAATATTTATTAATTTTCAGTAATAATTTATTAACGGAATTATTATGAATTAAGTTATTTATTCCCAAAATAAAAATAAAAAAATAGCTAAAAAAGAGACAGATTTATAGGCTATATTTATTATGGCCTATAATATCAGGAGAATCAGGTAGATGGGAAATATTGTGCAGGCAGGCGTTTGAAATAAGTAAAACAAGTTGTTAAAGATGTAGGCTGAAGAGGGTATATCGAAATGAAATGTCTAGCACTAGATAGGGAACCTTTGAAAGTTGTATCAAACCATTCAAATGACAGAAGACAAAAAAGAAATTCCCAAATTATTATATTTTTTTTTTAATGTAATAATCTACATCAACGCACCTATCCATTGTGTAAACATGTTTTTAGTTTTTTTTGAGAAGTGAAAAATGAGAAGAAAAACTTAATAATAATTTTTTTTTGGTGTAATATTTGTTAGTCTGAAGATCTACAAGTTTTCAATTAAAGTATCGTTGTTATAATCTTTTTTTTATGTGGATTTATGGATTTTTTTTATGTTTGTATCACGTATCTAATGTAATCTTCAAAATTGAACCCAATGACTACTGAAATGAAAAAACTGATATTTTTAGGCATTAAAAAAATATTGTTTTATATTGAAATGTAATAAAATTACGTAACTTACAACGCATACTTCACTGTGTAGAATTGTTGTAAAAACTGCCTTGCTGAATTTGTATTTAAATATTACTGTAATAAATTCATAGGAATGCAACTCGAAAATCAGCTGTTATGGTGGAATCTTATCCAAATGGGCACAAATCAATATCAAAATCAAAAAGATATAGTGGGTTATTTGGACACAAATCGAAATCGTCTATTACATAAAAACCAACTGTTTAAATCGGTTCTGAAACCTGTTTAAATTCATTAATTTACACCATTGTGTTAACTTGAGCTTTCAATATTTCTACCATTGGTGTTCTTGATAGATGGCAAAATACAACCATAAAGAAAATTTTGCGCATTCTTCTGTATATCGCAAGAATTTTATATATCAATATCTAAAGCTTCATCCATTAAAATAGGAAATCGCACAATACAACATAACGTATTAAGAGTAACTGTATGATCATGCAAATTATTTACTTCTCAACATTCTTTAAAAAAACAAGATGCTGGATCGCAGGGATTACAGGACCGCATATGTTGACATTTTGTACGTAGTGTAACGATTTCCTGGATGTTATTCTTATTGCTTGTTTTCGTTCTTTTTTCTTCTATTAATTTTTTTTTTTTTAATGTATTGCACGGTTATTATTGTGTTTACAGAATAAAAATTTCAGTTATCCTTAATTAATTGAAAAGAAAGTGAATGTTTTTTACTTTCTCAACAAATATACTAACTCAGTGTATTTCAAATAGATTGTAATGAAGAAGATTACAATCTACTTGACAGAAAACAAAACGTAAAATGGAAAATCATTTTCCTACAATAGATTTAATAAGTAATATTTTGCTTAATTTATATAAACTGTTTTTTATAATACATTCTTATAACTTTTTTTTGTAAATTCCCAGAATACAGGTTAGTGTATAATTTGAACTTTATTTTATAACTGTTAATTAAAAATAAGTATAATGATAAAAATATATAATTAATCACACTAAAAGTCTTTCTTCTTAAATGATGAGGTTTGTTGTGATAAAATATCCAGTAGAAAACCCAACCATTTAAAATTTGTTGCATAGTTTACTCTTAGAAAAAAAACTTCTTGACAATATATAAAACAAAGAAGAAAATATTACACTTGAAAACTTATTTCAAACGAAGGAATCTTATAACAAATTATAAGTAAGCTAATTTTTTTTGAGTGATTGATACAACTAGATTTTCTGTTATATGAACACATAATATGTTCCTACTACTAACATTTGAAATAATGAACACTTGTAATGAAAAATATTTTATTGTACCTAAAGACTTATCTAACTTTAAATATTTACATTAAAATGTATGTAGTTATTATAATATTAGTAAACATTTATTACTTAGCATTTATAATTCAGTATGATGTTATTTATAATACTGAATTATTTTTGTTCTCTTCTGTATTACTCGTGTTTTGTTTAGATAAAATTAAATTGTAACGTACGCGTATTTTTATACCAGGATATCTTGCAAATATTTCCGTCAGATACTTTTATCAGCAGTGCGGAGAATAAGTTAAGTTTTTCTTTTAGGAATTTCATTTTAGATCAGAAGGAACTATAGAAGAAACTTTCAACGAATATGGTAGAAATGTCACCACAGAATATCTTACGTTTTGTTTGTACAAGCCAATCGAGGCGTATGAACGTTTTGTTTTTATGCCCGTGGGAGTGATGGAGCAACTCAGATTGCATTCGTTCCGAGCTTCCTCCTGTCATTCCGTTACGAGCCATGAACCTCGGACAATGTCATTCTTATCCTTCCCTCAATAACTTTTCTTTGGGCGACTTGTTTCCACCCAAGTTCTTTCATTTTCCCCCTGAATTTGTATTCTTTCCCCGCTTTATAAAAAAGAATTTCAGAATTTCCTCTTCCTCTTAGATCTCTCATGCATGAATTCTTATAGAAATAACTTATTTCATTTTTTTTTTTCTAGCTTTTAGAGAAGAATGATTTTAATGGAAGTTATTAAAAATGTTTGAATTTAATTATGGACCGATGAATAATTTAAATGGAATTAGTTTTACATTAAACATGAAAATTCTATAGGAAAATTAACTAATTACTATAAATATTTTTGACAATAAATATATATTTTTTTACTGTAAATATATTTTACATTAATACATTCTTTAAAAGAATAACGCCCTTACACAATTTTAATAAAGAGCATAAGAGAATGAATAATTAAATAATACTTAGTGCAAGAGAGTAGATATAAATTATAATCAAGAAAATTTTAAAAATATTTTACATGAAAAATAAAACGAGAAATAATTCTAAGATAATTAAAACAAATTTTACATTCTTCTACAATTGAATGTACTAGTTTCAGTACTGATATATGAAAATAAGATGATCGTGGAAATTCGTTTAGAAAATTAATCTGAATTTTCTTTAATTATTGGAAACTAATTGGTTTCAATTTTCCTTCCCAACAAAACTAATTCCTTCTAACATCAATTACTAAAGAAAAAAATTCATTTTAATTCACATTAATTTTTTTTAAATGTCATAGTATAACAAAACACCGAAATATATTCAAATCCAGTGTTATTAAATTACCAAAAAATAACATACCATTTTTAAAACATTACTTCCTAAAAAATATGTGGCCTTAACGTATTTTTTAAACTTTATTAATAAAATAGCCTGAGATAAATGTTAGTAAGTCTTATAATAGTTAATCATAACAAGCTTTTTATAAAATGGCTTCTCATCGTATCAATAAATAAAGACATTTTAGTGATGCCAATATAAAATCACGGGTAGGTGAAACAATGGATGTTGCAGCCATTAAAATAAACTGTTTTTAAATTTATAAGAAAGATATTATTTTATGAAATGTATTATTTGAATATATGAAAAGGTTAAGTAAAATAGTATATATATATAAAAAACTTTTGCCAAATCTGTTACAGTCCGTGGCGGAGTGGTAGCGTCTAGGTCTTTTATCAGGAGGTACCGGTCAGTCATGGAATTTTTAATACGCTACAAAATTTCCCTTTCATATTTCCAAACACAAGCTTCAAGCTTGTATGGCGAATTAATCTCAAAAAATAAATAGATTAGAATAATAACTTTTAGGCAATAATGATATTGCCTCAAAGGTCATTCATTATTCAAATATTTTATAATCTAAACTGGTATCTGGCATGTTTTTTTGCGAGTGTGTATTTAAGCTGGTATTTCTAAACTTTATTCTTAATAAGTGACAAAAAAAGTTTTTTTCTGATATTCTAATTTTCTTTATGATAAAAATCTATATCTTGGCAGAGATCACAGTAATATCCGCCTCGGGTGTGTAATTTTACTTCTTACGATACAGTTAATTTTAAAAATAATTTGACTGGATTTTACACTATACATCTGATACCCAAATAAGTGATAACTGCTCTGTCTTCATACTGTGAAGTAACTACCTAACAATAAATAAATAATTTTCATTCAGAAGTGGACATTCTTTTCTGTACATTGAATAAAGGCACAGGATTATTAATAACATCACTAAGTGCCTGGAAGAAAGAGATTCTGCTGGTCGGCCTTTTAAATGTTAAGGAGGAATTTGACAAGGTTTAGCTGCCTGGTCTGCTGTATAAGCAAAAACATAGCCTTCACCTTTTCTTTTTAGTCTTGTGGAACTCTCTCAATGGACATTTTCCCAGGTCCACGTGCAAACACGAATTATCTGGATTCTGTTATATTTTATCGAGGATTAGGATTTAATCAATTGATATTAGGACTCAATCTTTCATCTTGTGGAACTTCCAGCTACAGACTATGTCACATTCACTATGTTTGCTGATAACACAGCGATCCTGATTGTAAATGAAGACTCTGTCATCTGAAGAACTGTCCTTGGCGAAGTTCCAATAGGTGTTGGACCTAATCGGCGCGTGACTACCAAACTGGAGAACAAAAGTAAATCACAATAAATCGAGTAATGTTATATTTGCGACTAAGAGGGGTGACTGCCCCCAAGTCCACCTAGACGGTGCTTTCATCCCACACTCAGACTGTGTACAGTAACTTTGGCTCCAACTTGATCAAAGCTTGATATGAAAGAACCACGTGAAGAAAAAAAGAAAACAGCAAAACATCAGGTACAAGCAACTTTATTGGCTGGAGTTCACATTTTTTGCCGTCCAACAAACTTTTAATATACCAAGTCTTTCTGAATCCGATTTCGACGTATGGTGCTACAGGTAACAAGGAAGACCTGGTATGACAAGGTTGAGTACGAAATTTGCAGAGTAAATTGGCGTGAACAATACAGAGGCGCCGTGGTTTTCACGGAACGAAGAAATTCATGACTATCTGGAATTCCCTTATGTTCGCGAGGAAATCAAATGGGTCAGTTCAAATTATAGACAGGGGCTAGATTAGCATGTGAACTTTCTAGCAGTGACTTTCCTAGACAATAATGTGGATCTGCGGCTACTGAAACGCCTTCACATGTTGGATCTGGGCAGTGATTCTTGAGATTAAATATTGAAATTTTTCTCAATGCCTGGATGGAGGGTCTGATTTCTTTCCTTCTCCTTTATTATGTTACTGTTTGATTTGTCTTTTTATTTATTTATTTATTTTTTTAATGTTATAGATTTTTTCTCAGTCTTTCGTTAGTCTATTTTGGACTATTTTACTTTATATGGACTGAATCATTATGTATATGAACTTTATATATAATATATGAATAATTTTTTAGTAAATAATAATAAAATATATGATCTCACTAAATAATTAAATGGAAAATAATGAGGTTCTGTAAGCTCTATTTAATGATTTAACCCGTTACGTTTTGTATATTTTAAATGATAGACTTCCGCTATTTTATCTCTTTGTATTATAAAAGAGGTAGCTGTCAAGAAATATGGAAAAGTACAACTGAACAAAATGAGTTAAGGGGTGTGGCTTACCCATTCCAAAACACAACAGTAGCACTCACGCAAGAAAGATGCTCAATAATATGACGTCAGATTGAAAGTAGTGGATCATAAACAAATCCTCACCCACAAACAAATACTAAATAACAAATTAAATAGAGGTATAATCTGGGTGGGATTATCCGTGATGTCATTAAAAATATATTTTATAACATCAAGAAATTATTTAACCTTAGCAGCTACTCTTGTAATCCTAGTTTTGGTGATGATGAAAATTATCACTACAATTAAATTTTTTTATTTAACTCATTTTTATTTTTAAATTGAATTTTTCCTTTACTAATGGGTTTCATATTAATCAATGTATACGTTACACCAAGGTATAATATACCATGTATTATTATACACGGAGTGTTGCGAAGTGGTTTTGATTCTAAACCCACATAACATTCGAAGTGAAGAAATTTTAGATCGAGTAAAAGCAGCCGAATTTATATATATATATAAATTTTTTTGTTTTTTTTGTTTGTTTGTTTAACCTCCGGAATCACTGATAAGGTATATCTTCAAAGAATGATTGTAGCGTGTGTGAAAAATCCCATGCCTGACCGGGATTCTTATATTAGAATCATTTAAACAGACGGCGAACTGTGATCGTATGGTCCGTATTTAGAAATCCCTGTAGTTGTTAATTTGTTGACGAAATCTGTACGAAGGGGGGAAAATTAGAATGAGTGTATCATAATTGAGGAGGGTTTTGGATGTAGTAACCATGTTATGGTTAAAGAATTACTGTCGAGCATAAAGGAACAATTAATATCATCAAACTTCATTCTCATTCATACAAATCATCCTCTGAGTAATACCATACAGTAGTTCCAGAGGCTAAACAGAAAAAAGAGAATATTTTCAACCAGTCATTATAAAAAAAGAACCGTAACAGCTGAACATACGTTGATTATTATAACATACTGAAAAGAACAGAAAAATTATAGTTGGCAAATAGGTACTCATAATTTACTTAATAATCATTAAATACTGAATAACTGTTATTAAAATCTGTAGGAATATTAACTTCAAGGAAACTGTGATAAAAAAATAATTGATGAAAAATATTAGTGTAATTATTGTTTTTACTGGTAATACTTATTACAGCTGGATATTTATTAGTATTATAATATCCTTAATAGCGTGGAAAAAGCCCTACGTCTTTTTAATATAATTTAAACTATCTTTTGTCTTTTAAGAATAAACAAACGTTGCATTTGTGTTAGTGATTTTGTGATGTTTATGCTGAGTCACGTCCCTTGTATCACTGCCGATTTACAACATAGCCGTATCAATATACAACACAAAAATCATTACTCATATTAGTCATCGTATAATTAATTACTCATGCCAGTACTCATGGAATCAAACGTTTATAAATTTTTAATATTACTTTTTTCATTTTATTAAAACCCTTGATCTTTTCATACGATCTTTTCGTTCTTGTGAAGTTGGTGTTTGTAAATCGGTCGCCTGAACACCTGTATTCGCGGTTTTCTTACTTTAACTCTATAAGCTAATTGAGTTTGCTTATAGCAACACTGATTTTACACCGCTACAAAAGTCTTCCAATGAAAAAAATGAGAGTGCTGTCATAATTACGGGGATGATTCTTCTCTTAATGATAACGCCTAGCAATGTAAATAAATAATGAAAAATAATTTTAAAATTAAACACATACAAAAATTTCGTAAATTAGCAGTTTTGAATTAACAAAAAAAAAAATTAATTACAGATTTCATAAAAGAGATAAATTTGCTTTTCTTTTAAGAATACAAAAAAAATTAATTATTTTTTATAAGTTTAAGTTTCAAAAAGTACGTAAAATTGTAGCATAAAATACGCGTGAAATATTTGATGATAATTCATCATCAATTATTAACATTAATAGTAATATCTTTTCTTTTTTTTTCATCTGTGTTTACCCCCCTGAAGTCGAACCCACAATTAAGTATTTATACAGTTCCAGGGGGCGCCATAGCCTCAAACTACCTCGT
Organism: Zanna intricata; assembly: GCA_010016005.3. Lineage (NCBI taxonomy): Eukaryota > Metazoa > Arthropoda > Insecta > Hemiptera > Fulgoridae > Zanna > Zanna intricata. The sequence continues at coordinate 3,103 of JAAAKQ030218218.1, read as the reverse complement.
CAGGAACCAAGGTTCCCCCCTCAAATTTGTGCGATTTTGTCTTATAATTATTCGCTATGCCTCTAATGAGGGGACCCAAAAGGGATTCCCCACGGGGATTCCGGTCATTACGCCTCGCTTCCAGTGAGGAACCTCCAAACGGATTCCCCACTGTGACTACGGTTCTTAATATAGGGGGCTACCTAGGATTCTACCTTGTAGCCCCCGTTCAATCAGTCAGTAGCACGAATTTGCCACAGAAATGTTGGCCCTTTCGCAAGTTAGGACTCGGATAGAGTCTTCCAAGATTCACGCTTTGGAAGACGGGTCTGACGCTGACAATCCACATTTACATGCGGTAAATGTGGATTTACCGGATTTTCTTTTAGTGCGTCTAGGGGATCCCTTTAAGTTTACTAACGCCCGCAATCAACTTCGATACTTGGAAAACTTTCTTCGGCCACCTCCAAAGGAAAAATCATGGTAAAATCATTCTCGTTAACACCACACTCGAGCGCCCGCCGGACATCCAAACTCCCAACCGACGAGCCTATCTGATGAAGATCCCCCTCTAGGGTCTCGGAGGCCATATTAGAAATAATAAAGTATTTCTGCGTAATAAATAATAAAGTATGTCTGCGTGGCCTCGTCTACCAACTGAGTAGGCCGTACCCCCTGAGGTTCCACAGCAGTGTCCTCTGATATATCCTTGAATATCTTCACCGTACGGGCAATGTCATCCACATGACGGGAACATTCTTTCCAATATCGAAAATTTCCAATATTTTGTTCGCATGTTTGCGAACATGCAAATTAAGTTCCCGGGCATAACGAAGAAGACACTCCGTGTTAAAAGCCAGACACTCCCTCCGATTTCTAAGATCCGTACTTGTACTACATTTCTTCACCTCGCTGGTTCCCTCTCTTCCATCCGGGAAACATACTCACACACCAAGTGGTAGGCTTTCTCCCAAGAGGAGAAGAAATTCATACTGCCCCCTTAGATTTATTTTTCTTCTCTGCGGCCGAGGGAGAAAGGCGTAAGCGTCGTTTCCCCGACGATTTCAAGACTGTCGGCTCGTCAGTCATCACGACTGACTGTCGGCTCGTCGTCATGATGTCATCTGATTTCGCTGGAGGTGGCAGATCCTCAGGAACCGGTACTTCAGCAGATGTACAACGTTCGTAAACGTTATAAGTACAATCTTCTGAAAGATTTTTGAAACGCTTTGTTTAGTTGCTTAGTTAATAGACTGTCAAGAAGTAATTTTTATTTAAAACATTCATAGTTTTTTTAGTTAGGTTAAACTAGGTTTAACTAGTTAGTTAGGTGAAACCGATTATAAATTTTCTTATTCCGTTTTAAATAAAACTTTCCCAGAGTGATGATATAACAATTTGTAATTATATTTAATATAAAAAGTTAACTATTTCTTAAACTTTTATGAAATTTTATATTATATTTCGTAAGTATAAAATTTTTATATTTTTTTCTTGTTTGTTTTTTTTTACTGACTGGCTGACTAAATTTTTGTATTTAGAAATTTTAGATTTAGTATGTAATTATAATTAATCCTTGATATACAGGAAAATAATTTTCATTAAAAACTTTTCCTAACATAATTTTTTTTTTTTAATGGTAATAATAAAATGTTTAAAGTAACCTATAAAGAAAGAAACACAAACAACAACTAAAAACTCTGACTTAAGCTTTAACACAGCAATACCTTAGAGAAAAAATTTCATCCAAAATTTTGTACTGTCTTTTATTTAGATATACATTTAAAATTTTGTTTTAGAGGTATTAAAGTGATCATTTTTTCACGATTTATTTTATTTGTATTTAAATTTATTTAGAACACCGTAATTTAGGACATTTATATTACAAATGGCCTAAATAATAAATAATATTATTTGTTATAACAACTACTCCTATACAATTTTACAATTATGTCAATTATAATAATAATTATAACATAATATGAATCATGTTATCAATAATTTCATATTACTGATCAATAATTTACGGGGAATAGGTTGCAAGAGACAAAATGTCACACCACTCGGGGATCCATATACATATGTAATCATTATTTTATATATATTGTAAATAAAATTAACCTAACGTTCCAGACCTTTTAGTCACACCTTTTATTACCAAACTATGCTCTTGTTGTTACTTTAAACTATTTTTTTCTTGTTGAGAATTTTACTTTCAGTAAAACAAACACACAGTTTCAACTTCAATATCAGTATTTGCATAATCTTCTATTTAATATCTAATTCGTTTTATAATAATTTAAATATTTTACAATTATCACTTGTATATAATATCATTTTTTTAATAATATTTTTGATTTTTCGATTTTTATATTTTAGTATTTTTTTTTTTCTGTGTATTTTAATATACTTATATACTGGTATTTTAATATTTCAAGAACTACAAGACTATTTTTGCGTGACTAAAATGGATGTATTAATATTTTATACGATGATTGTGAGTTGAATGAGTTTAAATCCACTGTTGTATTCTTTTCTATTTGAATAATTTGGTTCTGTTTGAACGCACTTCTATGTATTGTTGAATTATATTGACTTTCGTATTATCTAATGTTCTTTTTTTTCCTTTTCAAAACGATAAATTTTTATGTCGGCTTAAAAAAATGTTGAACTTTTACAGTAAAATTCTTTATATTTATTAATGCAGTAAGATTATACTTTTTATTTATTTTCCTTCAGTAAGAAATATATGACTTTTTTTTAAGCTAATATGAATTAATTGTAGAATAGTTGTTAATTGTATATTTATTTTAAGTAATTCTGAATAATTGTTCATAATTCAACTGTTCGTCCTATAAATGTTCATATTCTTTGTAATATGAACCCTTAATATTCCATATTGAAAGTATTCAAATAAGCGATTATTAAACTTTACTTAGCACTTTCAAGTCTTCAATTAATTATATAATAGTACCACGATGCGAAACAATAATCCATAAATTTCATTAGGAATGCTTTTTTTTTTTTTTGTTTTTTTTTTTAACCTCCGGAACTACTGTTAAGTTATATCTTCAGAGGATGAGATGAATGAATTGTAGCGTGTGTGAAAAATGCCATGCCTGAC
>JAAAKQ030218163.1:0-11511 GCA_010016005.3 Zanna intricata | reverse complement strand
ATATATAAATGAAAAAAAAAATTATATTTGTAGCTCTAATTTTATATGTTATATTTGCTACCAAAATATTTATCTTGTTTACGTTTTCATTATATAATACTAAAAACCCTGATACTAATATTCTCTTAATTTACTTATGGTGAACCAATCAGATGATTTGATTTTATCAATCTTTATACATACTCGTGTGTGTGTGTGTGTGCGCGCGCGCGTGTGTGTGTATGTATATATATATATAAAATCAAATACAGATACAGATAAAATCAAATCATCTGATTGGTTCACTATAAGTAAATTAAGAGAATATTAGTATCAGGGTTTTTAGTATTATATAATGAAAACGTAAACAAGATAAATATTTTGGTAGCAAATATAAAATATAAAATCAGAGCTACAAATATAATTTTTTTTTTCATTAATTTCATTCTCATTCTCATTCAGGACCTAAAATGTTTTTAATCCTAAAATTTTGTAATACAATCACGGACGTAGAACATATCACACGTTACAAAAATAGAATTAATATTCCAAGAGTCGACCTACTATATTTTAGTCGTGTATGTAAAATAACAACCCTGGACCGGAGAACGACATCTTAAGCAGATTAATTATACCTCATTGGAACAGAGAGAAAGGTTAAGTCAATATTCTATATTATTGTTTTATGCATGTACATTTATAATTGTGTATATTTTAGCATAACCCATAAGGATATAACATATATTATACAGGATTAAAACTGAGAATAAAGAGAATATCCGTGATGAATATTAGTGTTACGCGATGTGTGTAGCTTCCAATGCGTGCAAACATGTGGGAGAGTTAATATGATGCTTCTAACGAAGCATAGTGCTTTTGGGAACACAGACACATACACACACCCACACGAATTTAATTTCATCAGTATGGAATTTCATTCCGTATAATGTAGATTAAAAGGCAGAATCACATAAACTCTCCCACACAAACAAATACCTCTATGAAATTCCAATAATCCAACAACATTATTAAATATAATAATAATTTTACTTCAAATAATTAAAAAACTAAAAATTTAATTGAAGTTTTAAGCAAACGTTGTTTGAAGTATTTTTAGCCAAAAAAAAGAAATGTTTTTTTTTTCTGGTAGTACAATTTCCTTTCAACTAAGAGAGTAGCAGACAAAATTGTTACATCGATTAATTTTTAAAAATAAAATTTAAAAATGATTAAACCATTGAATAAAATTTTCAGTATGAATCTACATATTAAAAGGTGAGACCAGGTAATTTATAATTCAGCATTTACATGGTGGTAGAGTTCCAAAAATTAATTCATATTCATACACATCATCCTCATTCATCCTCCGAAGTAATACCTTAACGGTAGTTCCGGAGGCTAAACAGATTAAAGAGAGTGAGATCTAAAAAAAGTTCTTAATGAGGGCTTACTACTGCAGTTAAGAAAAAGGACAAAATCCAAATTGTTTTAGATTTTAGGCTTTTTTTACCATTTTGGTTCAGTCAATTGCAATCAAAAGGGATGCAATAACGTAGTACAACTTGTGAACAACTAGGTGTTACGACTGTCCTAAATCCAAAATTCAACATCCTACGGCTAATCGTTTTTTGGTTATGCGAGATACGTACGTACGTATTTCTTTCTCTGAAAATAATTCTTGTTTTCTAAGTCATTCATAATAACAAGCCACCAACCACTCAACCGAGAGCAAATTATCGCGCACACGTGACGATTTATGTCGCTAAATAAATTTATGCTTCACTTAAGTCAAGCCTTTTCCGGGGTTCTGTACTGTATGTCTACCTTTTCTGTCACAGATAGTCGAGTAATTTTAGAAAGAATTTAGTGGTAGTATGTTTTCATTTATAAAAATTGAGTAATTTGTTTTGTATATATCAGAGATAAAACAGAAAAATTTTTTGTTTAGTATTTTGTACATCTCAGGAATGATCAGTCCGAGTCACGACATAATTAAACTTCATTTTCATGTGTCATACATATCGTTCATCTTATCTCAGTAGACCGTAAAGGGGAGTTGCTTATTGTTCACTAGTTGAACAGATTGGAACATACATTAAGAAAATAAAATGAAATGAATATTTTATATGACTCTCGTAGTTTTTGTTGCGAGCTCGGTTTTCGTAATTTTTAACAAAATATTTGTAAATTTGTTAAAAATTCATTTTCATGATATATTTATCTTTCTAAGTAAAGAGCCGCTTTTCATCACAAGATTTGTATATTATTAAGTTACACCATTATACATATTTTGGTTTTCTGTTTTTAAGGGATTGTGCATAAACTATAAAAAATATTTTAACAATATATTGAATGTGTTAAGTTACAAATGTCTTAAAATTTAAAAATCTAAGCTAATATTATTTTCTGGTAGCCTGCTTATTCAAAGACGTTTAAATTTACTCGATTAAAATATACTTAAAGAAAAAATCGTAATAGACAAAAAAACTTAATCTGTTTCCTTTGTACTAAAAACCTTTTTCGACCGACTGAGATAAACGGACAAGATACTCAATTCAATTCAAATGCCTGACTCTTTATCAAAGAGAGTTCAAATATTTTTTTTTTCATTTTGTACAGAGTTTCAGTGATTATCCAGCTGTAAGTTATTCTTTATTTATTAAATAAAATATTATTTAAAGTAAAATTATATTCTAGTTAGACATTTAAAAAGGGTTTTCTTAATTTTTTTGTCATCACAAATTACCAAACGATTATTATAATATAACGACTGCAGCTTACATCATTTTTGAAGTACTTTCAAGCAAATATTCCAAAATTGTTTAATTCTTCAACCAAAAAAACAATACCTATTCTCACATTCCAGAGACTCTTACCTTTCTCTCATTAGCAGTCTTCAACAGGATTTTTTAATTATTTTTTTACAAAAAAATTGGTTTTTAATCTTTGTGTTTCTTGTGATAAATCTTTTTCCTTACCGGATCGTTTCTTGTAGACATATTAAAAAAAAAAATCGAAATTTATAATTAAACAATTCACAATTTATTGAAAATTCACGAGTACTAAGTGTTACCGAGTCTTTGAGAGAAAGTCGATAGATCTGCAACTAAATACACCTAAGTAATTTTATAAGTAAATACGTTGATTTTTTTCTTTTTTTTTTGAATAAGAAACGTCACGTAAACTATTTAGCTTTCATCTCTTAGACAATAGCAAAGATGTAAGGCGATTAAAGCGGTTACATACGAGTATATTGGACCTTTCATCGTAGTAGCGATACTGAAGATCAGGCCTCTCTACATTCAATTAACCACACTTCTCAGGAGTGGTCGACCTGAGATTGTACAAGGCTACACTTCATACACATCATCCTCTGAAGTAATACCTTACGGTAGTTCCGGAGGTTAAACAGATAAAGAGAGGCCTCTCTACTTTTTTTTTTTTTTATTAACTTTCGGAACCACCGTTAGGTATATTTCCAGGGGATGAGATGAATGATATGTAGCGTGTGTGAAAATGCCATGACTGACCGGAATTGGAAACCGGGACCTCCGGATGAAAGGCCGCGACGCTCCTACTCGCGCCACGGAGGCCGGCGAGGCTCTCTACTTAAAGTAGGTGCATCATCAAAGTATTTATGTTTGTAATGTTATTTGTTCCTTGTTATTATTTTTTTTTCTTTTTAAGTTGTGGTTTTATTCGTAGTACTGGACATTATTATGATTTCTAGTTCATTATTGGCTGCACATTATCATTGGTTATACTACCTTTGGTTTACTGTTGATATTAAGAACTTATTTAATTAGGTATTTAAAGGGAAACTCCTTATAACTTGATTATTATGATGAAATTTACCTACGGTTTCTAACTATGAAGCCGTTTGTAAGTATAATTTGAGATACAAAAATAATCTAAAAATATTATTTTTTAATTACTTTTTTTTAATAATTAAAAACTCAGAATTTATTTTAACATAAAAAAAATATAATAATGATATATAAAATAATAATCATATAAAAATATGATAAAATTAAAATTTGAATCAGCCATCGTATGAAATTTTCTGATATATAATTGAAGAACGGATTTTCATAGTTATTTTTGAAAAATAATTTATTTTTATCATTTATTAGCTGAGCAAAAACTGGCTTAAAGAAAATTTCAAGCAATAAAAATTACAATGTAAAAGACACACATAATTATATAAAACTTTTACATACATCTATTTTTAATTTCAGATAAACTTTCTTTTCCTACCATGAAATTTCACTTATTTTTTTTTATTTTTATGTTTGTTATTCATTCGCCAAGCTCATATATTTAGTAAAATAATTCTAATGATAATAAATAAAAAAAAAAAAAACAAATAACATTTAGAAAAATATTCGTTTATTTTTTTTTTTATGTTGACTTGAGGTTTCATTTTATGTAAGAATTGGTGTCCGCAAGAACATCGGGTTACTAAAGTAAAATACAATAGTTACTCTAATAACTTTCATTTTATTAAAAAAAAAAAAGTAAAAAAGTTTTAGCTTTGGATAGGATGAATTATAATAATATCAATAATTACAGAAATAAATAAGAAAAAGCTTAGCAGTTTGATTTAGGTATGTCATTGAAATTCTAGCCTATTTGCGAAGATATTATGCAAGGTGCAAGGTTAGTTATTAGTTAGTTTGAATGAGTTGGATAGTACATTAGAATTGTAGATTAACTCCGTCTTCAAAGAAGTGAGAACAGATAAGCCAATAACAGCGACTATAAGCGTAGTCTAACTGACTACAAAGTATTATATAAAGGTTGTCATTTTAGGTTGCCAAACTTTATTTTGTCACTGTTTTAATTAAAAAAAAAAAAATATGTCAATTAAAGTTTACATGTAATCATCTATAAATAAAAGTTGACTTTCAATTGATGAGGTTTTCTTACATTTGAATAGCGCTTACAGTTAAGTGAAATTTAAAATTAATTAATCCTCTTGGAATCTTATAAATTTACTTAGGTAATTTACTACCTAAGTAAATTAATAAAAAACATATTGTTCCAGTATTATTTTTAACACAATTTATTTATCTTTTATTTTAGAAAAAATCGCAAACATTTCCCACTTTAACAAACAAGTCAACTAATAAAAAATTATCTGTAAAAATCGGTAAGAATAAGGGTAAATAACAACTGAACTCCTGTTTTTTTATGGTTGAATGTGTAACAACTAAAATTACCTTGATATAATTTAAAAACTAAATATGGACATATTGAGAACAATATAAACAAAAAATTAAATAATAGTTGACGAGTTAAAAAGAAAGTTAAAAGTAAGGAAAAATGTATACCATAAAAAAAATATTACAGAGTAAGATATTAAAACTATATTTGTCAAAAATTGATCATTCTTATTGTTGCTGATGATAAAACCGAATATTATCTATTTTAATAGAATTTTTAGGATCTCACTCTCCAATCAACAATTTAAATTCTATCCCAATGTTATACAATAGCTACTCCAAATTTAAATGATTGCATGTTAAATCTTTACTGGGATGTAAAGTTAATTGGTGCGCGCGCGTGCACACACACACACACACACACACACACAATTACTTATTTTCCTCTCATGTAGATAGTGCTACAAATACTGAATCTTTAAACAGAGTTTTTTCTTTTAATTCTATTTTTGATAAAATTAGTACTTGCTACATTTCCTAAGAAAGTAAATGGGTGACAATCCATATTAATATTTTTTAATGCAATAATTAAATGTTACGTATTAATGACGGAATTGTGACAAAAATAGATTGTTTAAATGGGTAAATACCATAACATAAAACGTTAAAATCACTTTTCTCTTTAATATTTAAATCCCAATTATGTCTATATTGAATGATGTTGCATAAAATTCATGTTTATTTATTTAATAATAATCAGTTCTGAATTTGTTTAATTCTGTTCGTTACATTATGTTTGTAACAAGATATAATTTTATTATTTTTAAATAAACGAATTTAGTGGGAAGATCTTATAGATCATTTTTGTAATTTAAAAAAAAAACCTTTTCAGATTGCCCGAGGTAATTTCCTATGGTATGTAAATTTACATAGTACCTTTACCTGGAATAGGTTTGATAGAAGTAATTTTTTTATTAGGTCTTTTAAAGATTTACACATCAAAATAATTCACCAATATTTTATATTAAACTATATCGAAAGTAAAGTACGTAAAATATTCAGAATTTTGTTTGATATGCCACAGACAAACATTATTTATATATTAAAACAGACAGAAGTCATAGATATGGAATATGCGATTGATATATACACGACATTACAAACACAGACACAAACACACACACGCGCGCGCACACATCTACAAACAAATAAAAATAATTCTTCACATTATTTATGTTATAAATTACATCTATCAATCATGGTTTTAGCAATCTGAAGTTTTATTTATGATTCCTCAGACCCTTTCTTTACAAAAGAACATCATCTTAAATTAAAATATAGAGTAATAAAAAAAAAAAACAATCATTAAAAGTAAAATAATGTTTGAATTTAAACCTTATTTATTATAACCTTATTCTTCAATTTTTAGAACTGTCTGAATGAATTATGATCTCTGATTTTTCAAATACTAAAAAAATATTCATTATGTAATTTATATTATTACACATACAGAGAGTTAAGAACTTTTCATGCCTAAAGCATTGGTTATTTATAAATATTTGCTTAATTTATATTTTATATTGCGTTACTAAAACGGTAGTAAGTATTCTGGTGTTAGAAAAAAACAATTTCTGAATCTCAATTACATTAACCAATATAATAATTTTTTTTTTGTGCACAATCGTTCGTTATTAGCGCCTGAAAGCAATGATAAGCCATGAAAGCAATGATTTTACAACATATATAAACTTTTAACACATTGGCTAAGTATAACGATATATAAACACGAGTTACCTCTAAAGACCGTTTCACTCTAAAAAAATTTATTCCGAAAACTTTAAAAATATTTTTTATTTCTCTTAAACTAGATACCTTATCCTACTTCTTTATATAATTGCCACTTGAATTAAATGAATGAATTGTAGCGTATGTGAAAAATGCGATGGCCTGACCGGGACCTTCGGATGAAAGGCCGAGACGCTACCACTCGGCCAGGGAGGCCGGCTAAGCTTCATTATACCCTGGTCGTATTCTTTTGCCTGCAATCTACTTAGCCACTGATTGATAGCATTTTTAAGTTCATCGTCAATCACGAATTGTGTACTACTCAAAAATTCGGTCAATTTCCGAAAAAAAAATGGTAATATAAAAGAGCTACGTCCGGGGACTTTATGTTGGGTGATGGTAAATTTCCCATCCAAATTTTCTCATTCAATTCATTCATCTCATCCTCTGAAGATATACTTTAACGGTGTTCTGGAGGTTAAACAAAAAAAAAAAAAAACAAAAAAAACATTACATATGATCCTGATGGATCATCAATAGTTAATATGGAATGGGAAACAAAATTCTAAATATTATTTAACACCTCGCTTTGCACTCGGATATTATCGTGTCATGTCTTTATAACACCAATTCCGTACAGGTAGAATAATATCGTTTCAAGCCTTACCAAAACGGCAGGCTGAATCGCTTAAAACTGATGGTAAACAATGCGATGATTAATAATAATAATAAGCACATCATGCCAGGCTTATTAAGAATTATGATGAGGGATATTCTTTATTAACATCTTAGACTTTAAAACTTCCTTGTTTATAGTTAGGTTGACAATTATGATTATATAAATATATGTACTTTTTTAATAAATAATAAAAAAAATATAATACTGCCTAAAATGTTAATATTTGTAAAAAAAAAATCTTCGTTGTAATCATATCAAATTTGTTAAGAAATAGATCGTGTAGATATTCGAATTTATCCCTTCTATAGAAAGAGTTTCTAACAAATAGTACTACTTGAGCTAATAGTAATAGTTAAAAAAAATTTAAAAAATACAACTAACCAAAAATCAAGAACGTAATACTACGTCAATAGTAAATGCATGAATATAATATTGCTAAAACGACCTCAGATTGGATTATTCATTTAGCCAAATATACACAATTGTACATCCGCATACCAAACTCGGTTGAAATGGAGTTCTGCATACTAATCCTCTACTCTAAAAGGACTGACTGGCTGGATCAAAAGGACTGACTGGCTGAATATTTCAACATCATTACTGCCATGAATAATTATGCTAGTATAATTCATACAATGGTCATTGTATGATGATTTATATGAGTTTTTATCTAAAAATTCATATATGAGTTCATATAAAAACTCATTTATATGAGTTTTTCTGCCATTGAGAAATTGATAACACTCATACGTAATTTAATGATTTTGTTTATTATAGCCTATTACTGAAGATTATTCGTTTTACGTAATTATTATTGCGTACTAACTAGTACTTCATATTTACAGAGCGTGGTAGTAAAGCGGAACAGTAAATTTTCGCGTAAAGATCGATCTATATTTTGTAGTGTGTATCTGCCGTAATATAATGTAGCGTATGTATGTGTTGTGTTGTTTAGTTGTATGTACTGTTAGTTATAACGGCTAGCTGAAGCAAAAATATTACTAATATAAAACATAAACGGGTGGCCAATGGACAAAACATTAAAAGAAATTAAAAGTTTAAATTCCGGAAAATCGAATAAAAAATTGCTTACGAGTTTGGTGTCGTAGAAACAAGCGTTGCCAATTGAAAAATGAACAATAAATAGATTGAAGAGTACTGTTCAAAAGTGCCCAAAAAGTATTAAATAAATAAAGTAATAAATAAACTACGCTGAAGAAGCCTTCCAGGATGCTTCAGATGATACTGTTTCCTAACGGTTCAGGCAATAGAGAACCTTCGGGTTGCCCTTATCTGGCTCTATTTTTCACGAAAAAGCAATTCAACTTAACATAAAAATGAGTGGTCAAAATTCATTTTCTACCTGTAAAGGCTGGCTAGACTAATTTAGAAATCGTCACGGCATTAGAAAATTAGCCGTATTCAGGGAATAATTATCTGCTGATACTAACAACGCTGCTAATTTTATCAAAAACTTACTTCTCTTGTTCAGTCAGAAAATATGCGGCCAGAACAATTATATAACTCAGATAAGACAGGAAGTTTTTGGATGCTGCCATCGAAAACAGTAGCATCAAAGGAAAAAGCTTCTACAAGAAGCTTCTTCGCTTGAGGCTAGTGTTCCGAAGTCACTTCCGATAACGCATTCAACGAGGAGTATCATTACCTTCATTTATGTTATAATTTTTGTCAATCGATTTACATATCGAAGAGTGTAGGAAACAGATTGTGAATATAGCTCAATAGGAAAAAAAATAAATACAAAGATTTGTGAATTTTGAAAGTTTTGATAACTAGTTTATTGATTTTAATTAATACATTTCAATTTTAAGATTTATTTTTATCTTTTTTTTTGTATTTTTAATATACCTTAATGTTTGCTTATATATTTACATTTACTTTGACAAATTGTCTGTATTTACTGATGGTCTTTTAAAAATTAAAATAATTATTTAGTTTTATATTTTTATTTTTTAAAAGTATTTCTTAAAAGTTGATTTTGTACATTCTCTATTTAAGATTTTGTCAAAAGAAAGGAAAAGCACATAGTTTTGATAATGCCTGAATCAATACTGTTAATAGATTTAATTACCAGCCAGCTGATTAATATCCTGATTAATATAATGACCGACATAAATTGTATGAAATGCATTTGATTGTCAGGCAAATGGTTCAGAAATTTTATCGTATGATTTAATCTACATGTAATTATTTAGCCATGAACCCTTTCACTGTTTCCTAAATCATCATACCCATATCTATATGATAATAATTTCTTTAATACTAATAATGACATTTTTTTATGATCTAGGGTGTAAACGTTTTTAAAAAAAAATTTAATTCTTTCATTTAATTTCTTTATTTTGAAAACTTTTTAATCCGAATCTTATACAAAAAAATGGTTTTTATTTAAATTTATTTTAAAGAACCAGATCTCGTAATTATATACGTTGCCTTACAAAAATATATTTATCGTAGAGATGAATTTTAAGATCCTATTTTGAATGTGTAATTTTATTACGCCTTTTACACATTTCAGGATGAAAACATTTAATTTAAAAAAAAAAAAACCTTTTCATAAAGCCACAGAAAGTTTACTAAAACACACATTTTCCAGCAAAGAATTTTGGTGTCTTGGCAGAATAGAAAAAAAAAAGCTAAAATGATATAATTTCCTTCATCATCAAGATCATTAATATTCTATTCCTTAAATGTTTATTCGTAAGTAATACGTATAAAAATCTTCTCCCACACTATCTTCGTAAAATAAAACAAAAGTACTAAATGAATTAGAATATACAGAATGAAAAATAAAGAATGTGGAATAATTGAAGTGAAAACTTATTTTGTCCCGTTGTGCCAGACACTTTTGTGATAGACTTTTACATAGAAAAAAATTAGCTGACTCGTAATCAAATGTCGTCACGAGTCTCTAAGTGCATATATATCCTATATAGGAGCATATATTCCTATATAAGAGAGAAAGTTATGGCTTGAGAAGTTACACATATATGTGTATAATATACACAGAACGAGAAGAGGAATAAAAAACATTGATGATCCGTCAGTGATTCCCAATACACTTCTCTTTCTTTCTGTATACATACGCATGTACGTATACATGTTTACATAAATATACAGTAAAGAAAGACGTTGATTCCACTTCTCTTTTTTTTCTCCCGCTCTTTTTGTCTCTTTCTGAATACCAGTACGAATATATGTATTACATAAATACAGTATAGAAAGTCTGTTTTAGTTATCCGGAGCACCTTGCTTTGTAGGTATTGTTGTGTATACCTGTAAGTAATGAAGTGTTTGTTAAGTTGTTTATACAAAATTAGTTTTCAAACCAATTTAATTTCTATTATCATATGATTTAATTAATCATTACAATATATTATAAACAGATTCTGTTAAATAGTCTATTAAATCCTTTTAAATGAATAACATTAGAATCAGCAACAGAATCAAATATAATTATTAACTAATTATCGGTACTCATTGTTTAATTTTTCACTTCTGTTGGCCAATCCCACCCTGCGCCTGGCTATAGTTTTAATTATATTTTAAATGAAATACTCGTCTTTCCCCTTCTTTAGGTTTCATCTAAGTTAGCAGCGAAACTGTAAAACATTATAAAATGAAACGTGTTACCATGAAGTCACGAATAAAGTAGGTTTTTATTTCGATTCTCGAAATAAAAAAAGAATCTTTGTTCTAGTTTAATTAGTCAGCTAAAACAAAATTACTGTTACACAAATCTCTTTTTTAACCTATTTATGGATATATATTTTTGATCTGTAGTTATCTTAAGATAGAAATTAAATCTACAAATACTTATCAATCTAAACCTTTTCGTGTGATCGTTCATCAATCCTGAAATAATTCATAAATGTGTGAAAT
>JAAAKQ030218141.1:0-11511 GCA_010016005.3 Zanna intricata | reverse complement strand
TTCATCCGGAAGTTCTTGAGTTCAAATTTAGATTAGGCTTGGCATTTTTCACTCTATAAAAGATTCATCAACCATTAGCGACTGCCTAATTTGGGCTTTAGCCTACAGTAAAGTTGTTAAAATTAAATAAATAATATATATATATATATATAGAGAGAGAGAGAGAGATTTAATTAATTTTGCAGTAGTGTTTTAAATTTTAAAATTAATTTTTTTACTTTATTCCCACTTTTCAGGTTTTCCTTTAGACAGTTATTCTCTACTAGATCAATATAGTCTAGCAAATTTAATCATAAATCTTTCTATAAAAGTAAATTTCATCATAGGTACCAGGGATTTTGAAGTTCTGGTGCTTCAAACATTTACCGAATAAGACAATTAATAAAAACCGAATTAAGATAATTTTAATAAAAACAATTAATTACCGAATAAGAATAAAATTCTTGATTATAGTTGAACTTTATTTTATTTGTTTTTTTTGGGGGGGGGAGTAATCTATCATCATCAGAAAATTTATTTCAACTGTATTAACCCGATACGCGAGCCCTAGGACTGATTTTCTTGCTTATGCTCCATTCGAACTAACATACGCTTTTAGAAATCCTTTTTTTAGTATCAACCTCTAAGAAGCCTTATCCTTTATTATTAGCACAGCATTTACTCCTATTTATCAGAGCGGTTTCGTCCTTGCTTTTTTAGTCACTCCATAAGCTTTATGAAAAACTTGCAAACCACCACTTTATTCACTTCTAAATTCTAATTTATTCAGTCCCACACAATTAAATAACTACTCTTTCTGGTATTAATTCTCATATCACAGATTTATATTTCTCATTAAACTGAAGCTAAACTCATAAAGCTGTTACTTAGAAGCAGCCCTATATAAAGCTTACCCTATTTGATCACCCAAATAAAAATAAAAGTAAAAATCTCAAAAAATGTAAATGTCAAAAAGCAAAAAATGTAACAGGTTCAAGAAGACACATCTTAAACAATTCAGTCGATAATCTAGCATTACATAAGTTTTAGTGATAAACTAACACCAGGGTTAGGTCCTGTTACTTAAAATTCTTTAAAAAGAAAATAAAGTCTTTAGGAAAATTCCCTACTCTTAGTTCTGCCAATTACCTGAATTCTGAATTTTTATGTCTTTTAATATTTATAAATTTCTGTCTTTATTATACTTAAAAATACAACAGATTAACTGCACCCAGACTTATGTATAAATCTTATCAAGGCTACAGTGTTTCTTCTCCTATCAAAAACCGTTTTCCTAACAACTTCAAGATAGAGTCAATCATTGACCATTCAGCTTAACTCTGAAACCTACTTGTTCTTCTGAATTCTTACCTTTTATTTCTCCTATTATAAAGCATATAAGAACAGTGGAATGCAATGGATTTAAGACCAGTATGTTCTGTAACCTCCAGTAATTTTGAGGTTTATATTTAGCACTTTTTAAGCACTGATTTTATATATTGTCTGGTACAACCTACCCGTTCAAAAACTTTAAACAATGAATGCACCATTCTTAATACCTTTAGAGAATTAGTTATTAAAAAATATATCTTAGTATAAGCACATTTATAATAAATAATAAGCAAGGAAAATTCCTGGTTAATTGTTAAATGAGAAGATTTTAAAAAATTTCAAATAACAGTGTGCATATCAATTTTATTTATTTGTTATTTATTTATTTTTATTACATTCTATTGTGATTACATAAGTAATATACAAGCTATTAATAATTTTCGGAATCAAGAACGAAGAAAAATAAATATTAAAAAATGAATTTCAGTATTTTTTTAATCAATCAAATTGAAACAGACGGATATAGTCAAGTTAAAATGTACTTAACTTGTCCGATAGCTGTAAATTTTCGATAACGAATGATTAATAAACAAGTCGTTTATAAACCCGTACAGGCTATTTTATGGTTAAGGAATAAAAACGAATATGAAAATTAAAAAAAAGATCCCGTTATTTTCCTTTCCAAGACTATAAAATGACTTTGTAATTTAAGCTTTAAGATAAATGTACTACAATTAAGAGTATCGTGTATAATGGAGATACTAAAAAGTTGTATCATAATCTGCCATCGACTTCATAATGAAAGTACATTAAAAATCTTATGAAAGGACGGGAAAGAAAATATTGGTATTCAGTTTCAGTAAAGAAACCGATTTATGATGCTGCTGTTTCGATAGCGGTCTAATACTGCATCGTTATTAATAACTCTCCAACACTTTACAATATAAAATATAATACGAGACAGTCACCGACTATGAACGATCAATCAAAATTTTAATGGAATTAATCTCTTGCGACCTTAATAACTGTTTACTAATTGTAATTAATTGGAAATTGCAATTTAGAAATTTTATTTCTAAAAGTCAGTAAGCCGAGTAAAATTAGACGTATTAACCGAAATTTATTTTATTTTATTTACAGACGGTTTAGAATCGGTTCGTACATTCATCAATATTTTACGCTCATAAATCCTGTATTTTGGTCAATTCGAGGAAACATAATACCTTAAATTCAGAAATACACTTTATTCTTTACAGATGAATAATTCATGAATAACCTGCTAACAAAATCGTGCATAAATTGATTGGAAATTGAGATTTTTTATGGTTGCATGTTTTTTTTTTTTGGTTTTTTTTTTGGTTAATTTTTTTACTGGTGCTTTTCTTTTTTCAATAATTAAACATTTATTTTCAAAAATAATATTTGTTCATTAGCTACTTTGCTTCAAAATTTTTCAGAATTAAGAGTATTTTTTGTACTATGCAGGCAATGGTAAGAAAAAAAAGAAAACAGATACAAAGTCTTAAGTAAAAAAGATAATCACATTTAATAAACTTAAATACGACACAAATAAAATTTTTTAATTCATATATAGATGAATCTAATAAGTTAATTCAGTAAGAACTTAAGACTTTATACCTAGTATATAGAATAAACTAAGAATAAACCTTAGATTACTATATAAAATAAACTATTTTACTCGGAAACCAGTAAAAATTAATCCATTGAAAAACAGTTTTGAGTTACACCAAGGAAGCAGACGTAAAAATATTTACACATATTTCAATTATATGCAGATACAAAATTTCAAATTTATAAAAAAAAAGAAAATTATATACAAAATTTTTGAATACAGCTAAATGAGATACCAATAAAAATTTCTTGATGGTTTCGTGAAGAAGAATTACTTACTTGCGCTATATTGGACAAAAATCATAATACTAAGATATAAAAGAAATATTTTTCTTTGACAAAAATTATTTTTAATCCTAGTGTAAATATTTTATATACAAGAAATGACATCGAAACATATAACTGGTAAACATCAGTAAGAATGTTCTGGGATGTTTTCTTATTATGATTCAAAATTTTAATACTTATTTATATGTTAAAGTTCAGTGAAAGTTATCCTGAATAAAAAGCCTCTCCCAGCAACGATTGTTTCACGATTGACAGGGAAAAAATATAAAGAGGATTAATATCTGAACTTTGATGGCCTTGGAATTCTCCAGTTTTACATCAAATTAAATATCTTTAAGGAAAAATTAAGAAACAACTCGGAAAAAAGGTTTGCTATAATAAAAGAAATATATACGATTATGTTTTGAGGCACCAAATTTAATAAAATCCTTAAAAACAGATATCCATTACAATATTAACCAATTGAGTTTAAATAGTTTATTAATTAACAAGATGGAGAGCCAATAAATATTTATGGATAAATATATAAATATTTTTAATAAAATAAATATGTACACGTTTAAAAATGTACGTCTAATACTTTATATAAATTTTCACAATATATTATAATTTATACGCCATTATATTTTAAAATTCTTCACAAAAAAAACAACAATTTTTTGTCGTATGTTAAAAAAAGACTTTAATCTACGGTTCATTAAAAAAATTACTCACCAAAAATAACGAAGTAAGTCCTGAACTTGGCTTTCATACCGTAAAAGAAGGTACATGCTTTGAATAGCGTTTACTGCGACTGTTTAGTTTTTCTTTTTCTGTTTAGCCTCCGAACTACCGTAAGGTATTACTTCACAGGATGAATGAGGATGACATGTTTGAATGTGAATGAAATGTAGTCTTGTACAATCTCAGGTCGACCACTCCTGAGAAGTGTGGTTAATTGAAACCCAACACCAAAGAACAACCGTATCCACGATCTAGTATTTAAATTCGTATAAACATAACTACCTTCACTAGGATTTGAACTTTAGAACTCTCAATTTCGAAATCAGTTGATTTGTGATGTCGCGTTATACACTAGGACCTGGTCTAAAAGGTGGGCAACTACGATTGTTGTGTTGAAATGTATGCAAACTATAATATAGATCAAATCGATTAATTATAAAATAAAAAATCGATTAATCGATCAAGAGAAACTATTAAATTCTACCCATATGTTTAAGTATAAAGATTAGTACCTGTATCTGTAGATATATAAGTAAAGTCAATTTTTAATTTAAAGTAATTTCGAGAAAAAATTTACGAAAATTAAATAAAAATGTATTACATGTTCCTTCATTACAGATATCCTTAGCTCCCACTCTATATTTAATTTTTTTGTTCAAACTGGTAATTTGTTTTTAATTTTGGACTTCTAAATGTTGAAATGAAAAAAAAAATTGTAATATAATTTTTTTGGTTTTAGTGTATTAATCCCGGTTTTTTTTTTTATTGTATATTTTTTACTGTTTGCATAATAAATTCTAATTTTAAGTTATTTTATAAGTTTATTCTAATTTGTAACATACTTACTTCCAAATTTTATTTTAACCTTTCAGAAATAACATGATAAAGGGAACCCCCACGAATCCCTTATGAAAATAAAAAATCTACATCAACCTACCTTGTTGCATATTTCAATTGTTAATTGACAATTATTTAATAAAAATTCAGTGAAAATGAATTTAAATACAAAATAAAAATATAAAACAAAATAAGAAAAACAAAAAAAGTCATAAAGAAAGAACTTCACACAAGGAAGCTTTTCAGTGTTTCTTATTATGGGGAAGTAGAAATTATTTTTAGTACTTCATCTTCATAAACTATGATGAGTTTTAGTTACTAGCTGCACCAAAATGTTTCTTCTGCATTTACCACTAGGATAAAACTTTTATTTTAACTTGGACTGTTCAAAATACAGATTTTAATAAATTTTTGTTTTATAGCTAAAGATAAGTAGAAACTATTTTTCTGTGTTTCATAAGTGTTAGGGGTTTTTTATGGGCTTTAACTGCTATACCCATCATCCCGATGTAAATTTGGAGCGGATTGAAAAATGTTATACCTGATCCTGATTCGAACCCGGAACCTCCGGATAAAAGGCCGAGACGCTACCAATCCACCAGGGAGTGGTATTTTGTATTTCCATTTTGAGTGGTATTTTTGTATTTCAATTTAATTTTAACAATTTATTTTTATCTACAGATGATGATATTTTTATGAATGTAAAATAATTGATATGGTATCCTAATCTTGTTATTTATTTATTATTTAAAAAAATTTTTTTTTTTTCAATTTTATTGAATTAAATTTAGGATTGCTTTACTATTCTATTTAACCTTTTTATAATTAGCAAAAAAATAAAAATTAAATAACAAAAAATGTCGGTAGGTATTTCAAACAATTTTTCTACTATGGTCCATCACAGTTTTTAACTGAAAAAAAAAATTTGTCACTCACAGTTTCCATTGTATATTTCAAGTTTATTTCTTTGTTTATTAACTTTTGGTGAATTTTATTTAATTTTTGTACTATATTAACTATTGCTAGGATAATGGAAAAAATGCTTAAGATCAAGTACATTTATTTTTAAAATTTACATTTTTTTTTTTTTTAATATGTGACTGTTTATCAACCCAGAACAAAAACTGTTGAAGATAAATTGAATAAACATTTTTATACATCTTCTTCTTACAGTGTTAGTGCACATTAAGAAAAGGATTTTTGAAATTCCGAGTTTAAAGTGTTATGATGAAATAATAATGAAATTTACTTCTTTTTTTTCCTAGTTAAAAAATGGAGACATCAACTTGGTATTTTTGGTTTGTGTAATTTTCATGTGAACATTTAAAAAAAACAACTTCTATATTTTTCAAAATTCGATCAAGAAAGGGATAAGAAAATTCTGATCAATGATTGCAAATTTTCCTCATTTCAGAGTATACTAAACGATATATTCACTGGATTGGAACTTGCAAATACTCTTCAGATAAATATCAAAAAGCCACTTTCGTTTTTTTTTAATTTCGGTTTTTCAAGAGGTGCGACATTGTATATCACGATCAACAGATCCGCCGCTGCAACTGTTACTGAATGTGCTGGATCTGCCTCCGATTATTTGACTAAAGACTAAGAAACATAAAATAAAAAAATATATATATATTAGGATTGATAAGTACAAATAGAGTAAAAATTAACCTACAACAAATGCAGCAATAATTATGAGGTATTTCAAAATTATTTTCTAAACACTACCCATTCACTTCTTGCAGGAGTTAGGTTGCTTTATAAAAATTTGTGAGAATCGATTAGTTTTATTATATTAGTGACAGCGTGAATAAAATGTTTTCCTTCCTTTTTTGAGACCTTGTAATGGATTGAAACTAATCGATTCCATTGTTATTATATTCTAAAGTTTAAGAGGAATTAAAAATGACTTAATTGTACCTACTGGGAATCAGGAATCAAAGATAAAGAAAAGGGATAATTTGTAAGAAAATGGTGCTACTCACAAAGGGGCAGGTCAAGCAAAATCATCCGGAAGATAGCTTTAAGATCTATAGATCATAAGACAAATAGTATCAAAGATCAGGGGAAAGTTTGAAAATGAGAAAAGAAGATCTATCTAAATGGTTACAACGAAAAGCGGTAAAAATCCCCTAAAATCAAGTGCTTTAAGTCCCCTTCCAGGTAGTAGGTATAATTCCTCCCATAATTACTTGAAAAATGTTAAAATCTGTATCCATGTAGAAGGACCTTATTACTGAACAAGTTGGTAATTGGAATTCAGTAATTGCATTGACCATAGTAGATTATCTTATGACATGTAAAATATTTTATACGTCAAACAACAAATTACTCATCTCCAGACATTAGAGATACATTTGAGAACAGCCTCGTCTTCTCAGTAAGATCCAGCTCCCATTCACTAAAATGAGTGGCATTTAGTATTTATATTCAAAAATTCTAAAAACAGTTTAGTCAAACGGTTATTAAAATGTGGCTCAATATTTATTGAGTAAATGGACAACACAATAAGGTATGTAAACGAAATTCAGTCTTCTTTGATAATCTATAATATATAGCTCATGTATGATATATGCGTAGCACGACTTGTAGCTACGATACATGATATAGGTACAACTCCGTAGATTTTCTTATATAGCGGGTTTGAGGAACAAAGTTTTATAGGTCTATACATGCTTTTATGAACGTGAACTTTTATGTCTGTTAAAACACGGTAGGCATCAAAACTATTTAACTTTTTTTGAAACTGTTTATTTTATTAAATCTTTAGACCCGACTTCTTTTCAGTAATGTTTAAGTATAATGAAAATAAAATATTAAATTTTCTTTAGTGCTCTATCGCTTAACAGGTTTTTTTTTTGAACCAGTTATGATAATAAAATGTTATTAATAGCATAATTTAAAACATTTAAAATTTCCTATAAACTTCAATTAAAAATTCCGTAAGATCTTAAGCAATTACTATAAAGTTTGTCATGTCATTATAGATTCTTTCATAACACACTCATTCTGCTTCAATGGTTAATGATCTTTCTTTAATAAATCTATTAATAGTGAAATATAATAATAATCTTTAACAATAAATAATCAGAGTTAAAGGTTATATATGATTAAAATGAAACTGACAGATGTTATATAAGCGCTTTCACATAAATATCACATACTTAGCACAAAATTATATTTTGTCTGTTGTCAGTGACGTGTACAGAATACAAAACGATTTCTACTGAGCAGAGCATATATAATATCTACAATACATTAAGTGTATAAATGTGTAGATATATATATATATATATATATATATATATACATCTACAATCCATGAAATGTACAAATTTATAATGGTCCTACATCCGAGCATATCAGCCAACACCTTTATTGCTGCACAGACAATATGACTATAAATAAATAAATGGCCAGTGGGTAAGATTAAAACTAGATTATATTCCAAAACATTTATAACAGTATTTTACAAAGTTTTTTTTTATTGTTGTTTTTTTTTTAAAGCAGAAAAGTAAATCTCTTCTTTATAAGAGGGATGTACAGTAATATTTTTCTTATTGTTTTGATTTTTTTTTTTTTTTAGTAACTATGATATAGTCATCCTTATCTACGGGTGAACAGAAAAATGTTAAAATTTTCTAAACATTAAAACTTTAAGTTAAAAATATTAAATATTAGTATACAAATTTTAACTTCATGAAAAGCGGTGATTTATTGCTAATTAGTTAAATCAACTGTGGTAGTTTCACTACAAGATCAAATTTCTTTTCATTCTTATAAGTTAATTTAATTTCATTTATCCATATGCACGCCCGAAAGTCTCTTTGACTGAAATTTGTTTACAATAATGTTAATTTTGGACACTTCTCCGCAGTTATAGTAAGGGATACTTGAGCAGTATTTCAGTGATAATATCTTCGATGTTTGACATCTTATTTCATAACTTTTGATATTCCTTTTGTTATTAGTACTGCCACATAAGTAGGCTCCTCAAAAAAACTCCTAATAGAAAACTTAAAACAATAATAATTTAAGTTAGTACATTTAGAAAATAAAATTTTTAATATACTAAAACTATGCTAAACAATCTTTTCTATTTGCACCGTTTTAAAAAATATACCATTTTGTTAATACTTCATGTGACAGTCCCTAATTATGTCAATAAATTTATAAGATAAACTGGATTATTCCTAAAATTTTCCATACACTACTTTTAGATAAAAGTTATTTTTTAATAGTTTAAGCTAATTTTTACCTCCTTGTACGAAGTACTGTAACAGTGAAAAATTTCGGTTTTCAGATTTCAATGGAAATATCCATTTCGACCATTTCTGAATCCATTTTGACTAGTTTCGGTGTGATGTCTGTTCGTACGTACATATGTATACATTTCGCATAACTCAAAAACGATTAGCCGTAGACTGTTGAAATTTTGGATTTAGGACTGTTGGAACATTTAATTGTACACCTTCCCTTTTTATTGCAATCGACTGAATCAAAGCCACGTTTTGGTTCGGCTGAACCGATCGACACTGTCGATTGCAATCAATTGTATCCAAAAAAAAAGCCCAAAATCCAAAAGAACTTTGATTTTGGACTTTTTCTTAACTGCAGTCCTCATCGAGAACTTTTCAACGATATATGATAAGTACCATTCATAAATGGTACTTACTTTCATTGATTCTAGAGTTATAGCCAAATAAAATTTTAATTAATGAAATATTTGGATCTTTCAAGAGAAGGCACATCGCTTCGAATCAGAAATTATAATTTATTTTTTTAACTTTTTTTTTTAATTTAGATGTACTGATTTATTAATAATTATTAAATCGTGATTGTAAAAAAATTTTTACAATAAATAATAATTCAATAATAACAATAAAAAAAATATATATGAAAAATATTAAGTTATTGGTGAAATAAAATTTTATGAACTTTTAAAAATGTTTGTATATAATTTAATAAGCATTATATGTATATGTATATGATTTGGTGAAACATCTGATTATTTAATATTCATTGAAAATTATAATTTAGAATTGTGTTATTTTTAGATTTCCGTACAAGGAAGTCATATGGTGTCCACATCAGATTTTTTTTTTTAAAGTAAAAAAATAATGAGTAGAATTTAAAGGAATTTAATTACCTTTATTATAAAGTATAAATTAAATTTAAATCAATTTTAATAGATAATATTCCAGCTACTATCTATTACTTAATAAAGCCGTAACTTCCAGTTTTATCATTACGTGAATCAGCCCTTGGGAATAATAATGAATAAAATAGAAATGTGACGGTGTTAATAAAATAAAATAATTTTACGGTTGAATAAAGTAATTTATTCAACAATAAAAGAGAATAGATCTGATTAATTGCAAAAGATTGTTACAATTCTTTGAAATATGAGTATATTTGAAAAAAGAAATAATCAGTCATTTTGTTGGAATTAATATTCATTCACTTTTTATATAAAGGAAGTGGATCACCTAGAAAAAAATTATTTCCATTGAACCGTCAGATTTATATAAATTGTTTTGTCTTTTTAATAAAGATTTTAAATGATTGCATACTATTAATTTATTATCTACGGAGAGATTAAATAAGAAGAAAAATTATATTACTTTTAATCATTTTTTTCCTGTTTGATTATTTAATACCATATCTTAGAAACACGGTTAAGGTTTGACAAATTATATCTATTTAATTGTGTTTTAAAAAAACTTTCAATGTGATTTTCATTATAAGTAAAACTTAATTAAATTGTTTTTTTCTTAAATGATTTATAATATTACATTACAAAAAATAAGCTAATTATAAAAATTCCCCCATAAGTATCAGGTTATTTCTTAACGACTTAATTTTCTTTTTTTTTAAACCGATAAGGTCCACGGTTTTTAAACATCCAACGGTTAAGCCGATATAGGCATGTGGATTATGATCTGGCTGCGCGGAGGTATGTTGATCTCAGGAGGACCCTCTGCTATGAGATTAAGCGAACCAGAAGGCAGAAATGGCTGGATCTGTGTGCAGAACTGGACAATGACCAGTGGGGACGTGCGTACAGCATAGTGACAAAAAGATTTGGTAGACGGTTGCCTGCCCTTACGGTTCAACAGGTTAGGGATTACGTAGCTAGGCTTTTTCCTTGCCCTGAAATGAGGACTGTGGAGGTTCCAGGGAGATCAAACGTTTCTCGGTCAATGAGGTAAAGTCAGCTGTGTGTATGCTTGGAAACAGAATGAGTCCGGGCCCGTATGGGGTTCCGGCCGCCGTTTTGAAGGGCCTAATTAAGAAGGCTCCCTGGGAGATGATGGACGTCGCGAACTATAGTTTGGAAAACGGGACTTTTCCTAGGTGTTGGAAAGACTCCCGCTTAGTCTTTATTCCCAAGAGTAGAGGTGGAGGTGCTGTTTCTGGTGTGCGTCCATTATCCTTGCTAAATACCATGGGGAAAGCTGTGGAAGGATTGCTGGCTTTTCACCTAATAGAAGAACTGAATGCAAATGACGGTATACACAATAATCAGTACGGATTTTGGAAGGGGCGTTCAACAGTCCAAGCGATCCGCAGAGTAACCGTATGGGCCGAGAACATTAGAAGTGTAACAAGGAGGATGCGACGAATCCCCATGCTGGTTCTTCTGGACGTGTCTAACGCTTTCGGTACTGTGTCATGGGACACGATTGTGGCTGCTCTTCTGGGGAAGAACATTAG
>JAAAKQ030218130.1:0-11512 GCA_010016005.3 Zanna intricata | reverse complement strand
GCAGTTATATTGGCTGTTCGCTACTTATCGTCCCATACTGGGCAATCGAATAATGTATGTTCAACGTTATCGTAGATGTTACAATACATACAGTCAGGCTAGTCTCTCCTGCCGATTTGGAATAATAAGCTTTGAAATCTCCATGGCCACTCAGCATTGTGTGGTATGGTGGTTTACTCACCAGAAACTCAGAAATAGGTTAACTCAGAAATAGCTGAGACTGTAAAGACTACACTTCATTTACATTCATACACATCATCCTCATTCATCCTCTGAAGTCATCCTCCTTACGATGATTCCAGAGGCTAAACAGAAAAAGTAAATATAAGGACGACTACAGCTGCTGTTCCATGTCGCCTATCGCACCAATAATCTAGATTTTTTATAAGTCTTTTTGTCAGGCTGCAGTATTGCCTAAGGGGCCCATATTTATTTTATATGCAACTGATTTCTGGATTCATTCTTCTCCATGCCTCTGTGCCTTCGATACTCTTTGTAATTAGAAACTAAACTGTTATTGTACAGATCACTTCATACGATACTCTTCTGTGTGCAGCAGCCACCCAATAGATCTTCTATACACACTACAGAGTCTATAGGTTACATTTCCTGGCGGAACCCTACACAGGTGCCGCGTACAACATTGATGAATTCACTGCAGACATAATGGGGTGACGCTTTGACACTCAATGTGCAACATGTGATAAGAGTACGGACCTTAGAGTTGTGAGTGCTCCTTCAGCCAGACCGCTGCTTGCAATCATGTGTTCTGAGAATCTAAGACCTCTATCTAGTGTTACACCCAGATATTTTATTGTGCCCGCAGATGATGCTGTTCGATTCTAAGATTGATTGGTAAGATTCGTCTGTGACCAGTCAGAGTTATATACTTGCACTTGGCTGGAACTAATTCTAGCTCCTGTGCTATCATCCAGTTCTGAATTTCCAGCTTTGCATCATTGCCATGAGCCTGAACCACCTCTTCGTTTCTTCTTTCGTCCAGCACCGCCAAATCATATTCATGCTTATGCCTATGATAATGGTTGCTTAACCGTCTTGACCCCCTCCGGTAGTCTCAGTTTGAGAATGGCGTTGTATACTATATTCCAAATTGCAGGAGGCCGAGAACGGAGCCCTGTGGAACACCACTGGAGGCTTGAAAGGTGATGTTACTTCCTGAATGGACTGTGATCCATGTATTCAACCCAAAAGCTCTAACTTGACTTCTTAAGTAAGAACTACTGCCCTTATTTGCAAGGGCGGTTATAATTGCTGGCCAAGCCATGGATCCAAACACATTCTGTATGTCCAATAAAATTAGAAATGGCACATCCCTCGTGTGCCATGTCCCCTGTCTAACTCTCTCTGCCCAATTAACCACCTTTAACACTGCGTGGTTGAGCGGCCCTGTCTGAAACCATACTAGTTGGGATGGGTTTCATCTTAACTCTTTGGTAATTCTAGCTGCAATCTGCCTATACAGCCTTGCCGATGTTATTAATTAGACAGATACGTCTGAACTCTGCGATGGGTCCAACAGCTTTAGCCTTTGGCTGGAACATGGTGCGCAAATCCTTCTAGCACCTAGGTACTCTTCCCGAACCAAGTTGCCATTGATTGCATCGACAATGGATCCATGGGATGGACTGCAATAGACCCTTGAGAGGTAGTGCAGGGACACCTTTGGATCCGGGTTTTTATCAGCTAGCCTGAACACCGCCAGCTTGACCTCGTCCAAAGTCCATCTCCTGATCTTGCTCGCGACTGGTTTCAGGACATCACTACCATGTATAGGAAACAGATGTGCGATCTGAGAATTAATTTGTTCCTCAAGGAGGACGGGCAGTCTTCTACCAAATCGTTTGGTTACAATCTGATATGCTCGTCCCCAAGCGCCATCATTCCTCACAGAGGGCTAATCATTTAATTTGCTTGGATTTCTTTATCTTGTAGTTAGCTTTTTTCTTTGCTCAACGTATTTGCGCTCGGCGATGAAAAAATTGTTACTTCCCCAGCAGCGAAGCCTTTGACTCGCAGAAGTCGCTGCAACTCTTTCCTCATTTCAGTGATGATGATGGACCACCAATGAGCCCATCTATGCCCTCCTGATCAGCTCATTGGCTATCGCTTATAATCTCTCAGGTCTGCTTCAAGGACAATTGTACTTGCCACTATCACAACTGTCTCCTCTATTTGCCTGTGAGTAAATCTAGCAGGGAGACCAGACTCGGGTATACAAAATAGTTTATCTTGTGTAACTAGGATGGATGCGTAATGGTCACTTGCTGTCTCGTCTGGAAGGACTCTTTAGTTGCATGGGTTTATGTCCCTTCGCCTATCAAGGTCAAGTCCAAGATTGAAATGTGCCCCCTGGCCTCAAATGTAGGGGTCCCATCATTGAGACAGCACAACTTGACTGACAACATCCGGTCTGAAAGAATCTCTCCTTGTCTATTTGTATAGGAACTACCTGCTAACCTGGATGTACAATTGAAATCGCCCATGACGATTACACATTTAGGCGATCTGATGAACAGCGCATGTAATCGCCCAATAAATTCTTCATAATTGTCAAGCTTGCAATTAGAAGAGATGTATGCTCCAACAATTACCGCACTTGACAGTTCAACTCCAATCAAATGTGCACTGCGGTCGAAAAGCGTACACAAAAGCATACTGCTCACGTACCTGACAGCCACATCCTTAGAGACATCAGAAATCCAGCCGGATTTGGCAGCCTCATATCTATTAGATTCCGTGGTTATTGTAAGGTCTACCTTATACTTGTTGGCAACCTCCCCCATGATATTATGGTAAAGGTTGCTGTAGTCAGCAAAGAAGGGGACTAATCATCACGAGATTTATGGCACTTCTTGTCTCCAGTGCGGTGGTTATTCTTTCCACAATCTAGACACCTTTTAGGCTCTATACAACCTTTAATCAAGTATTCATTACCACCGCAGTTAAAACACAGATTGAAGGGGTTTGGACCCTTACAATTGGAGCTATGATGCCCAGTGCTCCAGCATCGATAACAACGGTCAATATCCTGTTGGATGCGTCCCCAACAGTGCACCCAGCAAATCCTGATCGTTTCTCATTAACTTACAAGCAGCCTGATAAGTAGTAATGATTTTTTAGTGTTACCGGACAAACTATAATCGATAGGCCTCGTCAGGACCCAAATGTATAGCCTCATTAATATCTGCCTCCGAAGTATCCATGTCAATGCCTTTAATATGGATGACCGACCTCCTGCTGGCTCGAGTTATTAGATTGACATGCAGACTGTCCACTTTTTCTGTAAGGGTAGTTGAGAACTGCTCCGTGTTGTGTGCGACTTGCATACGGACAAATAATTCATCATCTTTACCCTTGTGCAGGGTAAGTATGTCCCCAGCCTCGTCTTGTGGGACAGTGTTCTTGACTGTTTTCAGGATATCCACGAAGATTTTTTCTGCTGCTTTAACAATAACAGTACGGCTCTCTTCAACTGGTGGCGTGGCCTTCTTCATCCCCACAATTCCAAATTGCTTGGTTCTCATAGTGCTATCCCCTCGTGGTAGAACGACCAAGACCGGGGTTGTGATGTCCCTAAACAAGTGTACCAACATTTCTTGGATGTTTGAGTGAGCGAACCACCGGCAACACGAAAACTGGGGAAGCTGACTTGGCCCTCTTGATAGCTGTCAGGATCATGTTTAGTGTCACTTTATCTTCTAGGGTCGTATCCAGATGTACAGTGAAACTACATCCCTGAAGAGAGTCAAAGTCTGCTCCCGTCACATAAGAAACTTCCTGGACAATTTACCCTGGCTTGACCGCAGCCTCTGGGAAGATATTATCTGCCACGAACCTGTGGTGCGCCAGGTTAACAAATCTGCATCTGTCACCAGGAATGGGTGCCGCAGTTTGGAACAGGCTGACTTTTTCCATAAAACTAGCTGGCCATTTCCTGTGAAGTAGCTGTAAGAGCTGATCATCATCTAACTCTCGAGGCAGCAGGACAAACATGTCCATATCCGTCTGGGTCACCTGCATGATGCGTACTATTGGTGGCGAGGTATCTACAAGTGCTTTAAGCCCCTTGCAGATAGTAGTGAGCCCCTTTTCGTGTTTGAGAATTAACTTTGAGAACCCCTGACTATAATTTTGTCTAATGGTCACAAGATTGAAGGACAACTGGTTGGCTAAGTCCGTCAAACTGCTTGCTGAAGGGTCTTATTCTCCCTTATAAATGAAAGTAAACACTTTGTGTAGGACTTAAAAAAATTCTAACTGAAAAGCCACAGTCTAATATAAAGTTGTATGTATTTCTTATGGGAAATACAAGAATTATAAAAAATCAAAAGAACACAGTAGTCTGTAATCCAAACAATCTGAAATTTAATACATGTAATCACCAATGTTCTACTGACAAATCCCAATCAAAACCAAATTGAAAATCACAAAAAACCAGTTCAAAAACCTGTGAAAGCGGAGCTAATGGAGAGACGTTTACACACGACAGAATCCACAACTCGACTAGACCAGTGCCCATTACACAGCAACAAGGTTATTGTGTAGGTATGCTGTCATTGTATGTCATAATAGGCTCTGCTTTTTTTTGAAAACAAGCATGACTACAGCCTTATCAGATCAATCATTGCCATACTGAAAAACTTTGTTGTGCAAAAACTACAGAAATTGACAGTGCTTGGTCTTAAGGTAGGTCAACATGACACTCAACTGTGGCTGTTGTACACCAATTGTTTGGCAATGTAAAATTTCAAGAAATTGTGACATTCCATGACCTCCCAGGTTTACAGATATTTTAGTTTGAGATTTTTTCTTATGGTATTTTATTAAGAGCAAAATGTATAGAACCTGCTACAACAGAAGTACTAAAAGCCAAGATTCGAATAGCACTTGCTGAAGTGCCTTTTGAAATGTTGCTTGCATCAAACCATGCACTATAATATTTCAGTGTGATATTGCTGGAATTTATAGACAGAGATGGAGTTCAGAGATTGAGTTTCAAGATGTGATCATCAAAAATTAATTTTGTTATGTTTTCATTTAAGTGTTAAAAATAATTTTTTTTCATTCATTTTTTCATAAGAATATTTGATTTTCATATTTTCCATTTCCCTTAATCATTCTGTACATCTACTTACAATATTTTGAATTATTTCTTTTATGCAGTATTACCAGCCATACCTAACTGGTTCTACCTAGGTTTCCATCTTAGTGGTTTATTTTGTCAACTGTACCTTCTGTTACATGCTTATGAGATAGATTTTTTCTCAATAAAATTGAACGGTTATAGCATGAAAGTTTAAAAATTTTTAAATAACAAATTTGAATATGTTTCCCTTTTTAACTATTATTACAAATATTTTGGAAATATTATGGGGAAATGTCTTATGACATTTTTTCATGAATATGTGCCTAAGTTTTTATTTACTTATTTTCAATTTTAATTATAATTTGAAGATTAATGAAGATTTATTAATTTTTTTCAGAAAACTGATGATATTCATCTTTGGTCACCAGAAGTGCAGAGAATTTTTTCTGGTACATTAAGATGTAATAAACTTACTGTGGAAGTAGTTAATAAAAGAAATGATATACCTCCATCATTTTTGGTTAATATAACTGCTGTAGAGTATGGTAGTTTTGTGGGAGGGGTTGATATTGGGGACCATACTGAAACGTGTATTAACGAATGGGTGTTTGATCGCTTACTTCCAGAACTGCGTAATAACACACTTAATTGTCAATTAAGCATTCTTGCACTCGATGCATTTTGCTGTACAAATGATATGCAGAGTGATATTCTTAATGAAGAAATGTTTAAAAATGAATTTGTAGATAGTTCAAAAGAATATGATATAATTGAGGAAAAGTCTGAAAAGAGTAGTGATTCTTTATGTTCTAATTTAAAAAAACAGGAAAAACAGGTTGAACACATATCCACCTCTTCTCATCTAAAACAGACAGCAGGTGGTGTCAGTTGTGTTGTTAATAATGTAATAAGAACTGCAGGCAGTGGATCTGAAAAAAAATTTGTTGCATCTGAAGAAAGCTGTATTTTACAAACAACTACTCGATCATCAATTTGTTCTCAGTTAGGTAAAGGAGATTCTTATAATAATTGTAAATTAAGAGAAGAAATAAACAGTGATGAAAAAACTGATATTAACTCTGATTCTGCTGTTGATTCTGTTTCAAGCTTATCTGATATTAGTAATAATACTCAAGGTCTTGGTAATAATCAAGCATCTACTATAGTGACCGTGCAGACTACTAAGGAAGTGTACACACCTCTTGACATTAACCAGTCTAATTTAACTAGAAGTAGTTTACCGCTGTCAAAAAATACCTATAGTGTGCCATCATATAATTCTCACAATCAGCATTTGATGGGGCAAGGTCTAGCATATCGTTTAAATAAGTCGAACAATTGGGATAAAGGATATTACATTGACCCGTATTGTTCTCAGAGTGCTAAACCAAATGTAGCCACATTTACGACTTCTGGTCATAATGAATATTGGAATCAATCAGATCAGCATTCTAGATTTAGTTACGGGTCATCTTGGGCAAACCCCAGACCAAATAATGTTCCACCCGAATGTAATTATGTATCTAGCTGTAGTTCACAGTTCCATTCAAACTCACTGTCTAATGGTTTTATGAGTGCATCACATAATGTAGTAAGTGGGTATAAAGAACAATCGATTAGTCCAATGTTATCCTGTAATGAAAATGATTCAGATTTTGAACCATTTAGAGCTGCAGGTTCAGAATTTGATTATACAATGAAGAAAAGTTTTAATCAGCTTTTTGAACCAACTGTTCCTGCTTCTGTTCTTCTGGGTAAGTCATGTTCTTTTTTTTTTTTTTTTATTTAAAAGTTGTATGCATGTTGGCAACTTTTTATGTTAAACCATAAGTAAATTTTGTATCTTTATGCAATAGGCTTAAATTTCTTTATACAATTTTTTAAGTCACTGCTTTTCATTCATTTTGTTATTCTTTTAATACTTTATTAATTATTGTTTTTGTACAGCATTTGTAAGGCATAAGTGCTGATCTTTAAAAATTCCAGCTGGTTCATGTAATGTCAGCATGCTTGCTTTTCGTTTAATTGGTCCTATGTTCATTACCCTATAAGAGCAAGAAGAGGGTAGAGCACGAATGGGTAACAGGTCTGTAGTTTTCATAGAGGATATTGCTCTTTTTCAATTCAAAAAATTATTATCATACCACTGTTATATATTGTATTCTTAAATTTTGCGAATTTAGAATCTCTGATGTCTTAATTTTTTAGAAATGCATTATGTTCCTTAGGTAATGAATTTAGAAGTAAATTAATATTATTGTCTGCTAAACCCTGGGTTTTTTTAATTGTCTTCTGTTTTAAACTGTTATTTGCAATTTTCCAGCTTTTTCTTTTAAACATTAAGTATCTGGACAATTGTAGGAATTATTGTTGCGTTATTCCTTTAGGAGCCAATTACGAGCAGTTATTACAAATCATAACTCTAAAAGTAGGTTTTGAGCAAGGGGAACACCCCTTGTTGGGTTTGTCCATTGCACATGGTTGATAGTTAAACAGAGCTGACTTAAGTCAGCTCTGTTTAATTTTACCTTGTAACCCCCCTTGTTTTTAGCTTAAAATTAGAAATAAACAGGTCTTAAAACTATATAGAATATGATTTTCAAATGTTTAAGATGTAGAAATAAAATTAAAACACTTAACCAATGTTCTCTTCAATTATATTTTCTAATTTTTTTTGCCCTGTCAGTTGTAAATAAATTATGTTTTGTAATCTGAAAGCTTGGTCCTTTTCAAATATGATTTTTCATAGAAAAAATAGTGAAAACTTGATCATGTTTTCGAAGTAGTGTGATTTAATTCATTAGTTTTAACTAATAATATTAAGTTAGATTTTGATATTGAGTTTTTCTTGCTATTGTTAAATAAAGTGCTTATTAATTTGATAAATGATTTGATTAATGATTATTAATTTGATAAATGATAAAAAATATTTTAACTATATATATTTTATTGATAAAGTAGATTAATAAGATTATATTATGTATATTTATCAGAACTGGCAGTCTGAAATAAATGCTTTGCTTTCTTAAAGAAAAGAAGAAATATATTGGGATTTGTAATTGACATAAAATCAGGTTACTTATTTTTTTAAACTAAAAATCATATTATACTTTAATTAAAATAAATACATTATTGAATATTTTTCAAAGGCAGTCTCTGTACCATATATATATAAAAATAAAACTTGGTCATATATACATATGGTATTTGACCAAGTTTTATTTTTATTTTTTCAATATTACAAAAAAAATATGAAAAAAGACAAAAATAAATACAATAAAATAATACAATCCATGAACATTTTGATTGTACTGATGTCAAACAGTAGTAAGAAACAAAATTATTGTTTTCAACGATTTCAGAATTAATTAAATAAAACTTTTAGTATACTTTTAAAAAACATTTTCTGTGCTTAAAATTGCTTAAATATGATAATATTAGATAATTTGATATTTCAAGAAAATAAAGTGTGATCTAAAGTCAACATGTGCAATCTTAAATTTTTAAATAATACTTCAAGCTATAAAATTGAAATATAGCTTTAAAATTGTTCTAGTACTTTTCAAAAAGCTTAATATATACATTTTAACATTTTTCAATTAATGAATCTTGTATGCAGTTGATAACGAAAGTGATATTAAAACTGTGGACTATGTTATGTTTGGTAAGAGCTGCTTTGGTATGTTTAAAATAAAACACTCATCTTGCAAAGTATAGCACTTATCTTGCTATTACAGTTAAGTAAGCAATGCTGGTTTTTTTAATTTTTTTTTTTTAAGGTTACACTCATCCTGAAACATGGTAGGCTAAGTTTTTCTAGCATGGTTTATCTTTCCCTTAGCCAAAAGATGCTGAACAAAAGTTTACTGCAGTATAAGTTACTACAATAAGTTTTGAGATGCTTAATATTCATCCTCAACTTATCCCAAAAAAATAGGATTTTAATTTTGTCACTTATTTTCTTTGGAATTTACTTTTAATATCACAGACTAGTGTTATCCTAGCTAGGCATTGCTGCTACTCCACATTCCCATTGATCACAGACTGCTATTCCTTGAGATGTTCTGGGTGTGAAGGAACCATCAGTTTCTAGAGGATGCAGTTTACAGTCTTATATGGAAATGTTTAACTATCATTATTAAAAAAGGTTTAAAACATTAGTCTTAAACAACCAGTTGCATGAGAAATTGTTATTTATTTGATTAATATTATTATATTTTTCTTATTTTTTCTTTTGTCTGCTGACATTTGACTGGTTTGATGCAGCTCTCCAAGATTCCCTATCTAGTGTTAGTCATTTCATTTCAGTATACCTCCTAGATGTATATCATACATCTCTAACAATTTGTTTTACATATTCCAAACCTGGCCTGCCTGCGGAATGTTTCCTACTTGTCTCTTCAATATCAAAGCGACTATTCCAGGAGGCCTTAATATGTGGCTTATAAATCGGTCTTTTTTAACTATATTTTTCCAGATGCTTCTTTCTTCATCAGTTTGCTGCAACACTTCATTTGTCACCCTATCCATCCATCTGATTTTTAACATTCTCATCACATCACATCACATTTCAAAAGCTTCTAATTTTTTCTTTTCAGGTACTTCGATTGTTCAAGTTTCACTTCCATATAAAGCTATTCTCCAAACATATACTTTCAGAAATGTTTTCCTGACATTCAAATTGATTTTTGATGTAAGCAAATTTTATTTTTGACTGAAAGCTTGTTTTGCTTGTGCTTTTTGAAATTTTGTATTGCTCTTGTTTCATCTATCTTTAGTAATTCTACTTTCCAAGTAACAGAATTCTTCTACCTCCACAATCCTTTCTCTTCCTATTTTAATATTCAGTGGACTATCTACATTATTTCTACTACATTTCAGTTCTTGTTTACTTTCATGCGGTAGTTTTTGAGTAGTATGTCATCCATTCCATTAATTGTTTTTTCTAAATCTTTTTTACTCTTGGCTAGAATTAATATATCATCAGCAAATTGTAACATATTTATGTTTTCATCTTGCACTTATACTCTGGATCTAAATTATTCTTTAACATTATTAACTGCTAGTTCTATGTAAAAATTAAAAAGCAACAGGGATAGGGAACATCCTTATTGAACTACCTTTTTTTATTAAGGCTTCTTTCTTATGTTCCTTGATTATTTTGCAGCTTGGTTCCTGTAAATGTTCTTCTATGTTGAATTTAAATTGTTCTTCTATCACTATACTTGAACCCTAAAATTTTTAAAATGCTGACCATGTTATTCCATTGTGTTATAAAATATCTATTCTAAGTCTATAAATGCTATGTATGTTGGTTTTTCTGCTCTTGCTTTCTTTGGTATCATGAAACACTAATAACAAGAGGGGAAGGGGAAATGTGACAGAAATTAATTTTTTTGTAAATATTACACACCAGTTTGTATATAATCTATCGCTTCCTCACCTGCACAATGAACTAATTCTGCAGGTATCCCATCTATCCCAGGAGCTTTTCTGCCATTCAAATCTTTTGTGACCTTATAAATTTTGACTAAGAGTTTCATAGAGTTTAAGTTTGTATGTGTTTAATGATTTTTGTCTTCAAAAATTTGCATTAGGACAGTATATACTTTTAAAATTGTGTAGTCAAATAAATTTATAGTCTCAGTGTAATTAGAATGATAAAAATGATTTAAGAGTGATTCAATTCTTATCACACATTGGATTGGCCAATTCCGAATTAGTATAAGTATTTATTTATTATTAATGTAAAAATGTCTTGTAGTACAATGAGGGTATCGCGTCATCATAACAATTTTAGGATATAGGCTTGTCAGGTGTAGCTTAGTCCAGTACATCATTTCGCAGTTCCTGTATAAGTAAATTAAACTTTTTTTCATATTCTTTATACTTACAACATTTTTTAAAAATTAATATTATAATTGTAAGAAAAAGCTTACACTTTTAATGCTCTACTAAAATCAGATCTTGGTATTGTATCCCTTTTCATTGTTTTCGACCTCCTTTTTTCCTCTATAACACCAGTTTCTAATTCATTTCCTTCATATAACTCTTCAATTTATTCCATTCGCCTATCAACATTTTTTTCATATTATAAACTGGTGTACCATCTTTATTTAACACACTTAGATTTTAACTTATATATCACAAAATTCTCCTTTACTTTCCTGGATACTCTCATCTGCGAGGGTCGTCCACAAACTAACCGCCGTTTATGCATAGCGGGAGAAGTAGTTGGGGTAGCGCCGCCATTTTGGCATCAGTGTGTGCAGCGGCTCAGTATGCTTTTAACTATGCAAGGCGAAGTATTGTTTGATCGCGCGTTCTTAAGTTATAACCTAAAAACATGAGTGCGGCAATAGAAAATCCCGCCAAATGTGAAGTGCGTAGTGTAATAAGATTTCT